>APFE030915048.1:13031-96440 GCA_000404065.3 Pinus taeda | reverse complement strand
GAAAGACCCATTGCTTTTGAAAGTCATCCAATCAAGGGAAAGTTTTTAACAAAGCTATTTATGAGAAGGAAATGTTGGCAATACTCCATGCACTTAAGAAATGACGACCCTACCTAATGGGAAGACACTTCAAGGTAAAAACGGATTATGATAGCCTTAAATACTTTTTACAACAAAGATTATCCTCTGAAGAGCAACAAAAGTGGGTCACAAAGATGTTGGGTTATGAATTTGAAATCGTGTACAAAAAAGGGAAGCAAAATGTGGTGGCAGATACACTCTCAAGAAAGGATGAGGATGTGGAAGCATTGTTGTGCGCCGTTTCTATTATCCAACCAGATTGGATAAACGAAGCAAGGGAGGAATGGAAGAATGACGAAGAAGTGTGGGCACTTATTCGAAAGTTACAACAGGATTCCAGTACGTTTATACATTTAGTTGGCAAAATGATTTGTTATGGTACAAAGATCGCTTATACCTCTGTAAGAATTCCCAGCTAAAACAAAAGATTCTTATGGAATTGCACACTTCTCCCTTAGGAGGGCACTCAGGATTTTTAAAAACTTACCATAGTGTTAAGAAGGATTTTTTTTGGGATGGCCTTAAATCAGATATTCAAAAGTTTGTGGCGGAATGTTTGGTTTGCCAACAAAATAAAGTTGAAACAATTAAGACACCGGGTCTATTACAACCTTTATCCATTCCAAGCCAACGTTGGGAGGAGGTTTCAATGGATTTTATCACAGGTTTACCCAAGTCTGATGGAAAGAGTGTCATCATGGTGGTAGTTGACAGACTTACCAAGTATGCACACTTTTGTGCATTATCACATCCATTTAAAGCCAGTACAGTTTCTACTGCATTTATGGAAACAATTCAAAAGCTACATGGAAACCCAAAGATTATTGTAAAGTGACAGAGATCCCATTTTCACTGGGAAATTTTTGGGCATAATTATTTTCTTGTCTTGGTACTCAGTTAGCTCATAGCTCATCTTATCATCCTCAATCTGATGGGCAAACTGAGATAGTAAACAAATGTTTGGAAGGATATCTTCGTTGCTTTTATCTGATAAACAGACACAATGGGTCAAATGGTTGCCTCTGGCTGAATGGTGGTATAACACTTCCTTCCATACAACAACAAAATGACCCCATTTATGGCACTTTATGGGTATCAGCCACCATCCATCACATCATATTTAAGAGAAAATTCTAAGGTTCAAGCAGTGGAACATCACATCGAAAATCAACAACAAGTCCTCCAACTCTTAAAGGATAACCTCGCGTTGGCATAGAATAGAATGAAACAACAGGCAGATCAACATCACAGCGAAATAAGTTTTGATGTAGGTGATTGGGTATTCCTACGGCTACAACCATATAAGCAAATGTCCCTCAAGCAAGCTAAGAAGGATAATAAATTATCACCAAAGTATTATGGTCTGTACAAGGTGTTGCAAAAGATTGGTACTATGGCATACAAATTGGAGCTTCATGCAGCTTCTTGATTGCACCTAGTTTTCCATGTTTCATGTTTAAAGAAGGTTATAGGCGACAAGCTCCCAGTTCAAACAATATTGCCAGATTTTGTCGAGGAAGGAAAAATTATATTGGAACCGGAAGCAGTCATAGAAACAATAACTCGACAGCTACGAAATCGATCAATTTCAGAGTATCTTATCAAGTGGAAGAACTTATCTGTTGAAGATTCCACATGGGAGGATGAGAATTTTATACAAAAGTTTCCAGAACTACTCAACCGTTGAGGACAACACTTTTTTGAAGGAGAGGGGCATGTTGGGTCCCTATAATACTAGTGATTACCCCATTACTATTGTAGTTGTGCCCCTTATTAATATTTTTGTGCCCCTATAGTCCCCATATTGTTATTTTTGTGGCTTTATATTATTATTGTTAGGTCGAATGGGTTATATTGTGACTCCTTAGACTTCTATATATAGAAAGGAGGTTTTGTCATTTGAATCATTGAAGAATTGTTCATTCATGTAATGTAAAGGAGGTTGCCCCCTCGAAGAGGCTGAATTTTAAGGCGTTGATCTATCTTTTCTATCTTTTTCTTGCGATGGTTTCATAACATACAACGCTCCTTATAATGCTCAATGTAGCACAATTAGCGTGGGTCCCGTCAACCAACAATATGGTTGGCATCCATTTTACAATTCAAACCCCCAGATTCAAGTATCTGGGGGCACTCCAAATATGCATATACCGGTCGGGAACATAACAGTTCCCCCTCTGTTTTCAAGCATGCATGGTCAGTCACTGATTGACACGAGCGCTCCTTATGTCAATCAATGACATATGCTTAGTTTTGTGGGAGGCAGGAATCCTCAAGGAGGTCCCAACCAATTTATGGGGGCACCCTACTCACAATATGAAATGAGTCAACAGGGCATTGCTTATCCTGGGGGCAATTCTATACCCCAACATCACAATCCCCATGGAAATCAACATTACAACACCATACCCCAAGGCAACTACTATACCATGTAGCCTATGTATAATATTGGGACTCAAACGATGGGAGGACCGCAAGGATCCTCAAGTCATATGTCATCACCTTGGTCCGAGTCGGGGGCACCACACAATCTGCCTTTCTTGGCAACGTTGGATATTCATGACTTTTACAAACTTACAAATGACCCCATCTATCATAACTTACTTTGGTCGCTAATCCCGCATAAAATACCAATAGACAACCCAAAGTTCGAAGGAAAACAAGGCGAGGATCCGGGAACCCATATCACCACATATCATCATTGGTGTGTTTCTAACTCCATGGTGGATGATAGTGTCCAGTTACATATTTTTCCCTGCACCCTCATTGGAAACGTAGCCAAGTGGTACATTGAGTTACCATGCATGTCAGTAAATACCTTCGATGCTCTAGCGATGGAATTCTTAAAGCACTTCCAGCTACCCATCCACTATGAGACTGGGACAGAGCTCCTCACTTCATTCGTCAGGATACTGCCACCCACATCTCTGATCATATACATGAATGGAGACATAGGCAAAGGTTAGTCAAAGCTCCCCTCCCAGACTATCTCTTAGCAGATTGGTTCTACAAGTCTGTACTCCCTCAAATCGCTAAGGATGTTACCTTAGGTGGTGTGGTCATAGAAGACCAATCCATACGTCATGCCCAACACTTAGATTTGATATATTCAGAGTCTGGCACTCTTTACGACGTAATCCCCAATGCCCATTGAAACTCTAATGCTTCTGCTACTCAGCACCTAGGAGCGCACGCTGATGGGATTATTGGCACAACCTCTGGGACTACTGTAAAACAACTTAGCAATCACATTGCCCAGATGTCAGTGGACCCCTCTACAAATCAACTGCTCTTCCTACCACCGCGATAAACTATGTGCAGTCTAAGCAAAAACCCAGTGGTAAGAACAGGAAGAATAAGAAAAAGACCACTCCTTCTGAGGAACAATCAACAAAGCAGCAAAAACAAAAGCAGAAAGCCATTGTGCCTCTTAATGATGGAAAGGATAAACCCACCATATTCCCTTGCAAAATTTGTGTTGAAGACCACATGAACTATCGCTACCTGTGTCTTCAAGAATGCACATATTTCATTGCTAAAAAGGATACTGGTAGGACCCCCACTGTCCTTAATAATCCGTTCCCTGCCTAGCAGCAGCAACACCTCATTGCAAACCAACCCCAACCCCTGCAAGGGTGCAATGGTGGTTCACAAAATCCTTTAGCTGGTGAAGGATCTTCTACCATTTACACATTTGAAATAGTAGATCTACAAACAAGAGCCAAATCCTATGGAGTTCCTATTGCTCATGCAGAGGAACCTTCCTCAAGTCAAAACCCACCACCGCCGAACGATTTGCATATTGAAAGACCGGTTGCTGACCTTGTGATTCACCCCCTTAAAGGGGCACTTCGACGCACAACAAACAATACATATGCATGCACCGCCCAAAACTACAACATTGTAGAAGACTTAGCGCAAACTTCGTCAGTTATGTTGGCACTTGAAGTATTACAAACATGTCCAGCACAAAGGAAAGCTTCTCTTTCGGCTATTTATGGTATTGACCCAGAGGATTCCATGCTTGCAATTTTCGACATGGAAAAGTGTAAGCCTCCTCTTTCCTATCAGCTTGCATTTCAGGTGCAAATTGTGTCAAAAGGTAAAGGTATACATAGAATTGTCATCGACAAAGGTGCTCTACCCGCGTCCTGTCAACTTCACGTTGGCTCGCTTTGGGTTCACCAACCCTATCCCCGCTGTTGAATTCCCTTAAAGCTTTCTATGGCCATACTTTCATCCCAAAAGGTTACCTAGCTAGCTACCCCATCACCTTGAGTGGGAAAACGGTAACGGTAGATATCGAAGTCGTGGATCATAAACTTAACTATAATTTTCTTTTGGGCCACAATTGGACTTATGCCATGAATGCCACTATGTCTTCGGTCTTCCATATCATCCTATTTCCCTTAGATGGAAAGATAGTCAGAGTGGACCAGCTGTCCTTTTGCACCCCAAATTACTCCCT
Organism: Pinus taeda; assembly: GCA_000404065.3. Lineage (NCBI taxonomy): Eukaryota > Viridiplantae > Streptophyta > Pinopsida > Pinales > Pinaceae > Pinus > Pinus taeda. Next base: position 91,891 of record APFE030915048.1, on the reverse strand, counting down.
GTTATCTAGCGGCTCTATACCCTTAGTGGGTGGTGTACTTGACTCTTATGTTAGTATCGGTATTGATCTATCGAAGGGCTCTTCCCTGATGGGTTGTTTCCCTCTTCTGCCGCCCACGGTTCCACAAACAGTCTTTATGGTTTCATCCATTCTTCACGAACCGACCAATACTTGGATCCTCACGGCCCCTTAAGACATTGACACTTATGGAGAAAAATGTCATTGTCACCAACTGAATTGGCCTACCAAGCCATTCAATCTGCATCCGAGTATCTGATCACTTTCGTTATGACCAACGGTACCACTACCCCTTCCATAACTGCTCCTTCTTTCGATCCACTCAATCAAGTCCTACCGATGGACGAAGATATTAGAGAAATCATGAGTTTAGAATAGCGACCTTGGGAGGACTCGCACCATTGTGTTTCGATATCTGATTCAGACATGATGCCTCTTCAAATCCTGTCACCTGACACACCTGAAATCATTTCCTCACCATATATAACTATCCAAACTTTGGACTCAGAAGGAAACATGGGCAATATTTCAAAGACATTGCTCATCGATATTTCTGTCACAATAGGCATCGTAAAAACATACAGATTGGAGCCAATCACAATCCTAAGGACATTATAAGCTTCATCTGCCCATTTAAGGATTTTTGCGATGTTTTCCCTTGGTCTTATGAGGAAATGCATGACATGGACCCTTCTATTTTCAAGCATGAGATCAAGAAGTGTCGAGCATTCTTTTTATGGTATTTTTCTTGCTCGTTAATCTGAAACATCCTCGAGTCTCCTTCTTCGGGCTCGTTAAACTACCACGAAGAAGAGTGAGCATTCTTTTTATGGTATTTTTTCTTGCTCGTTAATCCAAAAATTCTCGAGTCTCATTCTTTGGGCTCATTAAACTACTACAAAGAAGATATGAGCATGTTCTTTTGTGGGATGTTTTCTCACTCTAAAAACTGAAAAATCCCTGAGTTTGTCATCGTTGGGCTCGTTAAACACATACGACGATAGTCCGAGCAACTCTTTTTCACTCTTTTTCTAACTCATTAAACTGAAAAGGATCATTAGAGCATTGTTTTTAGGTGCTTTCTGCTAGCTCATAAAACTGAAAAAAATCCTGAGTTTTTTCTTTAGGCTCGTTAAACATTTATAAAGATGACTCGAGAATTCTTTTAGGTACTTTTATCACTCCTTAAACTGATAAATCTTGATTTTTTGTCACTGGGATTGTTAAAACATCTACGACAGCAACAAGAGCACTTGCTTTTTTGGGACCATTTCTCGCTCTTAAATCGAAAAATCCCCAAGTTTTTTCCTTTCTTCGGGCTCATTAAATCTACGAAGAAGGAATAAGCAGTTATTTTACCTCGTTTTCCTTGCTCAATAAACTAAAAAAGACACCTTGAGTTTTCTTCATTTGACTCGTTAAAATTTGATGAAGGTATTGAATTTATCGTCACGTGACTCATTACAAAATCACGATGAAAAATGAGTTTAGTCCATCTCCTCGTACTTGTAACAAAATGAGGTCAACATATATTGAACATAGGTTTCTCTTTATCTGGAATCAATAGATTAACTCACGGAAAAGTAACCGATCCAGGTATAATATTAACCTTTTGTCGCACTGGGTTAGAAACTATGACAAAGGGACCACCATGGAGTCGTTGTTTACGATCTTTTCAGACTCTCTAATATGAAAAGATGATCGAGTTGTCTCGTGTGGACTCATTAAATTAAGCACAGAAGATATAGAGTCGCTCTTTTTACGATCCTTTTCAGACTCTCAAAACATGAAAATATCGACGAGTTTGCTTCTCTGGACTCATTAAAATAATCATATAGGTCATAGAATTGCTCTTTTGGCAATCCTTTTTAGACTCTTAAAATATGAAAATATCGACGAGTTTACCCATCTGGACTCACTAAACTAATCAGACAGGGAAAGTAGACAATACAACTGCATTCAGTATTAGAAAGCATGGTTTGGCAGTAGTTGTTCCCTTGAACATGGCACTCGCTCACATAAACCTTCCTTGTGACGAAATCTCTATATGAATCCTACCATCCTATGAGTTTTAGCCTAAATACCTCGATGTTCTTGCATCTCTGTATTCTAACACTCTTTGGTGTTCATGAGTCTAGTGATGCATGGTTAAAACCATTGTCATGCCTTCTATTGTTCAAGGGTTAACCTTTTGTTTCCTCCATCAACCCATCAAGCATATCCTTTCATCATTCCCTCTGTCGTTTAGGCCTAATGCTCAAATATTCCTCAAAAAAAAATTCATTCTTGTCTCGTTTCGTGTCGGTTGATGTAGGACACATTATTGCCTTTCTTTTGACAGGTATCTTCTTATCGACTTCAACACTCTATCTAGGAAGACGACCCATAAACACATTCAGTGCCTTGGTACTTGTAGACATTAGTGGTAGGCCACCTTGTGTTTGATCAAGGGTTCTCATTATTGGCTCCTGGTTAAGCAATTCTATGGGTGTTCGAAGAAAAAAACATCTTTCGCAATCGTTAGATTGTACTTTGCATCTTGGAGACCATCAACAATATTAGTGGTCTTCCTCACATCTGTTAGCGGTCTTTATTATTGACTGGTAATCAGATGATTTCATGCATGTTTGAAATCAACGCATATATTCACATCTATCGATCTATGTTGTTTGGTGAAGCGGAAATCAAGACCTTGGGTAGAGACTTACATCACTTAGCCTTGCTTCCTCTCCCAAGTTGCGTATATTCTTTTTTAGAGACAACTCATCAGAATGATCCTATTATGACATCGAATCCACATTGTGTTTATCGGCGGCCAACATCGTCATATCTCTTTTATGAGAAAATCAATCTGACATAGCTACTAAACATGGGAATGCCCGACTCAGGACATGATTTTAGTTGTTTTATATATATGTGTTGTATCAAGTTTCCCATACCACCCAAATATCTGATCCTCTCTCTCTTTTTGTTGAAGAAGTAAAATTACAATTAAGTAAAGTATTTCGGCCATCATCGCAACCTTTGATCTCACATTTTAGGGGGCATCTGTTATACAACAAAATGACCCCCTTATCAGCTCAGAGGGGAAAGACATAATAGCTGAAGAAAAGACCAAGATCACAAGCCTTTTTTCCACACTAACGCTGGCTAAACATTGACAACATGCTTTATAAAGCTTCTTTGTAAGCCTAAGGGAGCGTTAGTGACCCTACTAACTCTAGTTGTTGGTTCGAGAACAATGTTAGTGGATCCTAATGAGCATCTAGAGGTCAAAGGAGCGAATTGAATCATAAATATCTCTATATTCACTCCTAAATCTACTCAGAAAAGAAAGGAAACATCTAAATTTCGACCTATTTGTGGGATTTCTAAATCCTAATGAAAGAGGCAAATTGGAAAGAGCTGAAAATCATGGCAACATCATTGCTTTTACCTTGAGAGACTCATGGAGGAACTTGGAAACCCTAAATCAATTGATACATAAGCAAAGCTAGGGCTATGGTGATAGAGGTTAGATCATTTGAAAGGATAGCTTACTTGATTGTTGAGCATAGTCTCAAATCTAAGCATAAGAAGTTGGTAAGAAGGGGGAGAGAGAGAGGAGTTGGAGGGGTAAGGGAAGGTTGATGCAACAGATGGTTGTAATCACTCTTCTGACATTAATATAGAACTGCATTTGTACTGTCTACTCCATGGTGTAGGTACTATCATTCATTTACTTGTTTGTCCAATATCTTTTGGCATGAGTAACTTAGTTATGTGTAACTAGATGTCCTTTATGTCTTCATGTATTAGTTATCAAGGTTGTATGTTCTGATTATTCTTGTCTTTTCTATGTGTAGGACTTGATCTTGAGCTAGCTTGGGGGACTTCGACCTAGCTACATTGCGCTCTCCAGCAAATCTACACGGAGGCTTGAGGTAATCAATCTGTTTTGCTTTGATATTTTATGGACATGCATGTAACTCTATGACAGCTGCAGATAATCTTACAGTTTTCCAAAGGTACCAGGAAGACCTTTGAGGGTATCTCCATTCTCCATACACCATGCATTTTATCCTATAGCACATGATCTATTGGACCTTACAATAAAATTGAGATTCATTAACATTTTATTCCTATGATGGAAAAGAAGGGAGTGAAGCCTTTCGAGATCTTAGTTAAAGTAATGGAAATTGATGAAAAAACTATCATATAAATGGTCTAGATTTAAATAGGAATGCAAAAAATTACAGAGATAACCATAAACATAGAGATGTAGTGGAAATAATACCTCATTTCATTAATATAAAATATTGAAATATGCTTACAAATAACAATGGAAATAAACCAGCTAGAGTGATGGTAGCTTATCTCTGAGAAGAGATGTGGGGCCACATGCCTCTGAACTATGTTACAATGAGGCTCAAAGGCCTATTTATTGTTGAAAAACAATGGAAAACCCTAAACATCCAAAAACCTAACCCTACAAGATGAAACGCCAAATTGTGGGCCCCATTTGGGTAAATTGGTACATCAACTTCCCAGGGTCATAAGTTTGGCACACGATCTCCATTTGACACGTATAATATCTCGTTAGAAAGATCTATCCGAGAACTACAACTTTAGGAAGATCAACATCAGTCCATGATCCCATGTTACTCCTAGTTTTCCCAAAAAAAATTCGTTTAGGGCTTCAAAACGGCTCTGAAAGTTCAGGACCCGAAAAACTGCTAAAAATAGTAAATTGTGCGACAATTAAGGAAACTGAAAAGCTAAAAGGAAAAATGATGGGGGTCCAAGTGGACTTGGTGGGTGGCCACCAATATTTACCTGGATCATTCCTCCCCCTTTAGGAAGCAATGGTCCCCATTGAGTTGAGTTCCTCCATGAGATGAGGAAACTTCTGTTGAACTTGGTCCCTAATGAGCCACTTGCCTTTGTGAAGGAGTTGGCTTGCTTTGACAACTCGATACAGTTTGATATTCTGATGGTGAGTGTGCTTGATCTATGTGTCCATGATTCGATCAATTGCAACTTGTTCCATGCAATCTAGATTTAACTATGTGGGTGTGAGTTGTTCTGCAATGTCAGATGTGTCCAGTAATGGTGGAAAGTATGGTCGAAGGCGGTCTACATTGAACACTGGGTGCAGGCTAAGGAATGGGAGAAGGCTAAGCTCAAATGCATTGTCTCCCATGGCCTTGGAAATGGTGTAAGGACCATATCAAAGTGGTCTGAGTTTTCGATAGGATCCAGTAAGGCGTTCCTTTTGCAAATGAAACCAGACTTTGTCGCCCACTTGAAACTTGTGTGGCACCCGATGTTGATCATGTTGCTGCGTGTACTTAGCATTTCATTTCTCCAGAATTTCATGGACCTGCTGGCGAATATGTTGGATGTGCTCAATGAAGTTGTTTGCCTTATCTATTTCTAATTGGACATGAGCCGAACTTGCATGAGTAGCTGCAAATGGCATGGCCACATCAATGGGACATAGTGGCTGGAATCCCCAACCCACCTGGAAAGGGTTATGGCCAGTCGAGCTATGGAGAGCCTGGTTGTAGTTGTGCTGAACATAGGGGAGGCTCTCGTCCCATGTGCGTGGATGCTTTGAGTTGTACATGCACAGAATGTGTACAATCATCCTGTTGACAACCTCTATCTGGCCATTAGTTTGAGGATGGAAAGCTATGGACTTAGTGAGTTTGGTGTCCAGCATCGACCAGAGACTGGACCAAAATGTGTTGAGGAACCTGCTATCCCAATCTGAGATGATATATTGTGGGATCCCAAAGTTTACCCACACTCGTTAAAAGAAGAGTTTAACAGTGGCTTCTACTGTGATATTCTTCTTGTAGGCCGCCATATTGGCCATCTTCGAGAACCTGCCAACGACCAAAAAAACACAGTCATTTCCACGCGTAGTGGAAGGAAGGCCTGACATGTAATCCATGGAGATGGATTCCCAAGGTCGACTAGGGGTAGGCAGCAGGGTATAGAGGCCTTGCTTCTTGACGGTTGGTTTGGCAATGGCGCAAGCAATGCATGATCCAATGTACTTCCCACCATCCTGTCGCAGATTCAGCCAATAGAAATACTTCTGTAGTATTGCCACCATTTTCTTGACCTCGAAATGCCCAGCAGCCCAACTGTAGTGTGCTTCCCAAGTCAACTTGGCACACTTGCTTGAAGGAACACAAAGGTGACCCCGATGGCATAACAGGGCATCCTGGAGGTGAAAGTATGGAGGATACCGACCCTCCAAGAGTGTCTAGTATGTGTGGCCGAATTCTAGGTCGCTTTTGTAGAGGAGTGGCCAATTAGAAGTCTCGTGCCCACAAGAGTTGAGCATGGTGGTTAATGCCATGATTAGTGGTCGACTGAGGCAATCTGCAACATTATTGGTGCTTCCTTTCTTATACTTGATATTCAAATGGAACTATTGCAGGTATGTGGACCACTTCTAATGGTGGTCATTCTGCAATTTCCCTTAGGTCTATATGAACTAGAGGGGTCGGTGGTCTATATGGATGACCGTTTCTTCCCCAAAATGTAATGTTTCCATTGTCAGCAAGCTTGCACAATGGAATACATCTCTTTGTCATGAGTGGGATACTTTCAGATTGTGTCTGAAAGTGTCTCACTATGATATACCACTGGATGCCCATGTTGAGTAAGGACTACCCTAATAGCATAGTCAGAGGCATATGTCTCGACCTCAAATGGTTGTTGCAAGTCTGGCAATGCGAGCACTAGTGCTGAGCATAGGTGATATTTCAACTCTATGAATACCTTCTATTGAGATTTAGAACAAAAGAATTTTGCTTTCGCTCCTCCCTTGGATACTTGACTCAAGGGCCAAGTGATATGAGAAAATCCCAACATGAACATGCGGTAGAATTTGGCAAGACCTAGAAAGCTGCGGAGCTCTGTTAGAGTGGTTGGAGAGGGCCAATCCCGAATGACTTGGATCTTGTCTGGATCGACATGAACCCTCTGTTCATCAATAATGTATCCCAGATATTGAAGTTGGGTCATGCCAAAAGTGCATTTCTCCAAATTGGCACATAACGTGTGTTGCCATAGTGTTTGGAGAACCTGTCGGATGTGGTAGAGGTGCTCTTCCCAACTCTGGCTGAAGATCAGGATGTCATCCAAGTATACCACTACAAATGAGTTGGTGACTGGCCGCAAGATTCATCCATTAGCCTCATGAAGGTTGCAGGAGCATTCATCAATCTGAAAGGCATAACTAACCATTCGAAAAGGCCTCCTTAGCTTTGAAGGCAGTCTTCCACACATCGAAGGGTTCAATTGGTACTTTGTGATATACTGACTTCAAATCGATCTTGCTGAAATATTTTCCCCCCTTCAGTTGGTCCAGGAGGCCATCAATCCGTGGGATCGAGTATCTATTATGGACAGTGATCTTGTTCAACGCCCGATAGTCAATACAGAGTCTGCAAGTCCCATCCTTCTTCTGTACCAACACGATCGGGCTCCCACAGGGCGATGAACTCGAACGGATGTGACCTTTCTACAGAAACTCCTGAATCTGCGTCTTGATTTCATCGTTCTTCAGAACGGAGCACCGATAGATTGGTCCATTGGGCAGCGATGCACCTGGGGTAAAATTGATGGAGAGCTTGAATTAACAGTGCAGAGGAACCCTTTGGGGGAGGTGAATATGTCCTCATACTCCTCCACGACCTTGTCCATCTGTAGTTGTCGTGCAGAGGGGTCATGGCCACCATCTTCTTCTTTCCTTGAGGGCGTATGAAAACGAATTTCATGGTTTTGGAAATGAGCTTACTGCATTGTTTTGCAATAACCAAAGAGATAGCGGTAGGCGGTGCTACCTCTGGTATCCTGTACAACTTATTTCCCAAAGTAATAATAACAGCATGGGGCCTTGATTCATACACAGCATGTCGCCTCCACAAGTATGGTTGTCCTAATAATATATCACAAACTTCAAGGGGAGCAATGTCACACAATACCTCATTCATGAAGGGCTTGATGTTGTATGGAAGGTGATAGTGCTGGCTCACGTGAAGATCCCGTCCTTGGTGAAGCCACCTGATGGTGTACGGTTGTGGATGTGATGTGGTCGGTAAGCCCAAACGCTTCACAACCTTTGCCAAAATGAGGTTCTTTTGGCTCTCGCTATCGACAATGAACTGTAGCGGGGATCCCTTTGCCCACATCTGGGAGTGGAAGAGACCCTCCTCCTCCTCTGGATCTTCGGGTTCCTCCTTCCAGATCTTCGTGGTGCCAATAGTGGCGTTGGGCTCCGCATCAATAATATGCTTCCCTTTGTCATTCCCCTTGTCAAGTTCTTACTCAGAGTCAGAACATGCATCTGATTCTGAAACCATTAGCTTAGCCACCAGTGACTGCTTGGCCCGACACTCACTTGTGTTCTGAGTGGAGCTCTTAATGAACTCACACCATTTTCCCGTGTCCTTTTTCGGCTTTGCGGCATTGTTATTTTCTTGCAGCTTTGGCAAGTTGTCTTGGGCTGCCCCACCTTGGCTTTGTCCTTTGTTCTGCGGTTTGGGGGCACCTTTCCCTTGCTTCGGATTTGTAGATCCAAAGTCTCGCTTCTTCTGTTTAAACTTTTGCTCGACCCTGATAGCATATCTATATGCTATGCCGAGCGAGGAGATGTTCAGGAATTCTATTTCTTCCTGGATGTACTTGTGCAGGTAGCCATGGTATTTGAGTATCAAATGCTGCTCTAAATCCTTGATACCCAACTTTGTGTGAAGGGTATGGAAAATATTCGTAAACTTTGGAACGTTTTGGTCCCTTTCTTGCTGCAGCATGGTCGAATTTATGTATTGATCCTCATAGCTTCTGATAGGGTAGTACTGCTCCTTGATGGCATCTCGGAATGAATTCCAGGTGGGTGCAACTGAAAATAGTGAGCTGGTATTTTCATCCTTCTGCTTACAGTAGGTTTCCCACCAGTCCTTGACGTGGGGGGCTGTTTTGAGAAGAGCGAAAAGAATCTTTTCTCAACTCGAAAATTCATGAACAAAAAAATAACCCTCTAGCAGATTTAACTATTTATCTACAGAATCTACGTCTATCTGACCCTCGAATATGGGGATTTCAAAATTAACTTGTACCTTAAAGGGCATGGCATTTCTAGAGTAGCTACCGGAAGCCGATGAGTTACCTCTGGGTCATTGCTAAAGGATCTGGGCAAAGTTGTCCATCATCGTGTTCCTTTGTCACTAGAGGACTTCTTCGAGCAAGATTATGATAGGATCTCCTACCCCCTCATCTTTCTTCTCATCGGCCATGGGAGGCCATCGGGATTTTCTAGGCTGGTCTTGCAAAGGTTCGACCAGTTCAACTCCTAACTCCTTATATCCCGACCTCGTTGGGGAAATGCAAAGAAAAATAGAGAAAAAATATACCACTCTGATACCACTGATCCGGATTTAAACAGGAAAGCAACAAATTACAGAGATAATCAACTTCCTGGGGTCGTAACTTTGGCATACGATCTCCATTTGACACATATAATATCTTGTTAGAAAGTTTTGTTCGAGAACTACAACTTTGGGAAGAGAAACATCAGTCCATGGACCCACGTTTCTCCCAGTTTTCCCAAAAACGGCTCAAAATGGCTCCAAAAGTCCAGGACCCGAAAAAATGCTAAAAATAGTAAATTGTGCGACAATTAAGGAAACTTATTTTTTATCTTTGCAATGTTCATTTTCTTCTTAGCACTGGTGAAGACGAAAAGATAATTCTAGTTAGCAAGAGTGGGGTTAATCACCTCCTTATAATACTGGTTTCCTTCTTCCCTCTTTCTTCTTATCATCCCATAACTTATCCTTAAATTTTGAAGTAATAGTATTTTTAATACTATCCTTACTCTCCAAGATGATCTCCTTCTTAATCCCCCAATGATCGAGCTGAGACTAGGCATTCTTGTGCTCTCTTGAGCCAAAGGTGGGGGTTTTGGCTAGAGTGAGAAGCAATTTTGGAGAACCTCTTGGCATCCATGTTGTAAATATTCTACTTATACATCATATACCTGAACATAGCAATGATTGCAACAGGAGAAAGGATAACTTCATTGAAGATGATAGGATAGGGAGAATTACCTTTAATCTTGAGTTTTCATGTTATAAATTGCTTTTGCATCAACTCGATCTTCCTCCGTGATTCTCTAGATATACTGCAACCCCAAACGTTACAGCCACAGTCATATAAAATAACAGGGGTGACGAGAGTCTCAAAGAGGATTTGTTTTTAACTCCAAACCCAAAAATCAATCGGATACAATTGTTTTCAAACCCATAGTAAGTTTTTCAACCTCCATTAATCCTTTTCTCAATGCTATAATTCTAGTTGAGATGATGATGGATGTCAATACTTAAATATTTGTATGAAGAAACCTTCTCCAAGTGATTGTGATCATAGATGAAGCTATCATGGTTGACGTTCTTGGATTTAATTATCATGCCTTTATACTTGTCTGTATTAACAGTCATACCCATCTTGGAGTAGTAATCCTGGAGGATTTTAAGTTGCTTGTCGAGATCCTCATGGCTTTTGGCTAGAAGAACTATATCGTCAACTTAAATGAGAAGAGTAATGACTAGAATAGTGAGCTTGTGGCCATTTCATCCCACAGTTTCCAAACACTCTTCTAGCTTATCAATGTAAATGCCAAAAATGTTAGGGGATAGTGGACACCCTTGCTTAACGCTGATATTACATTTTTTTTGAACTAGTGGTTGGTGGTCTTAAGCTTGGCGATAACATTTTCATATAACCTAATCACAACAACCCTCAAATTGAGAGACCAATACCTATTTGATTCTTTTTCATCGCTTATGCCCACGAACTGTTTCGAAAGATTTTCAAAAATCAACAAAGCAACAAAAAAATCAATTTTACTACATTCTTTTTATAAAATAAAATAATAAAATAATACCTTAAATAATTCTTAAAATAACGCTAAAAATGTCATTTTTTTTATATTATAAAAATTAAATTAAAATAATTTATTTTAATATATTATTATAATTAAATTTCAAATTAATGTTATATATCAACCTTATACTTTAACAAATATAAAGATATAACAATGTTTCACTTCAAACATTTTAAACGGAAATAAAACTTCAAAATAAATTAAATAATTTCTTAATTACGTTAAAATAAAATAAATCAAAATTAATTTAATAATGCTTATTATTATTATTAAAATTACACATTTATTATATAATTAAAATTTAGTATTCATTTATGTGGTTTAGAATAGATGATGATAAAGTGGTTTTATTGGCAAAAATCCAACCATGTTATTTTGACCACTTGGATTCCTTAAAAAACTTACAATAATCTTAAAACTCATACAATTTGACAAACAAAAAACATAATATCTGTGAATTGAGGCTTTTGTGATCCATATCAAGTTTACGAAATATTTTTTTTGCCGTAAATCACATGATATTTCATTTATCGAGCCGTTTCGAACCAACCAGTGTGTTTCATCCTCAGGGCAAGTTAAAGAATTAGATCACAGATCAAGCAAAACATGCAAAACTTGATCTAATTCTTCAACACACAGATTTACACCAAAAAATCTCTGATAAACATAATATTAATTTTGTAACCAGAATTTGAATATTTCCCAACAAAACCTATTATTTTAATTATCGAAATTAAATATTCAGCCGAACAACTATTGTAAAATTTTAACCATTTCACAATATTTATATTGAAAAATTTAACCATTATATTTAAGGGTAATTATCGAAATTAAATATCCAGCCGAAACAACTATTGAAAAATTTTAAACATTTCACAATATTTATATATAGAAATTTAACCATTGCACGATATTTAAGGGTGTAATTTATAGAGCGTCCACTAGGGCTCTTACTTATTTTATTAATTTTGCGATATTATAAAAATATATATATATATATTACTTTTCCGCACTCGCACTTGTTTTATTAATTTTGCGCACTTACATACCCCAAATCAGTGCAACATAACACACAACTCCATCCTTGATTCTGACCTGGTTGTCGGGGATACGAATTCCGTCTCCGTCAGACTACATTCTCACTGATCAACTATCCTTCCGACCACACCAGCCCGACAAGCACAAAAAACGTACCTGGTTTCATTAAAAAGGAGTTCCGTTCACATATATTTTCTTCCGTTTTCTCTCGTACACCGAAAATTCGTCTTTAAATAATATTTCCAGAATTTCCAGCGTACAAAAAAACTATTTCAGTACTTTTAACTATCCCTTTCATACACAAAAAACTATCATGGCTGATAATACATATTCAAATTTGCATCAAGAAACTCACTTCCCGAGCACTCACCGATCACGCCAATAGACAGCGTCTGGTTGAACTTACGATCAACCAACAGCGTCTGGTCGAACTTACGATCAATCCACTGTAGGATAGAACTTTTATATTCAAATGGAGATCAAAGGGCTACGGTCGGTGGATACTTTTTTAAAGGTTTTTTCACCGAACTCTTTAACGGCCGTCAACTGGAACCTAACTGCATTAGCATGGAGCTTTGAGCGCTGACGACCACAAAAATTTTGTGGGGGCTTCCATTGAACATGAAGAACCAGCCCCATGTGAAGGCGGGGCCTATTCTGCTCAAATTTAGCAATGCAGACTGTCCCTACAAGTCAGCGAATGAGACAGATCACATGCATATGTCTATCAACGTGCTGATCACATGCATTTGTCTGCCAACGTGCAAAGGCAAAATTTTGACGTACCAGCACGGTCCTGTCCTCCCAGTCGCATGTGTATGCAGTTTGTAAATTTTTGTAGCAACTAGAAGAACAGTGACATTGGTTAATTCAATGTAAGTCCAAACTAATTAGGACTTGAGCGTAAGTCGCAACTAATTATGATTTGAGTGATCGGAGACCTTCGCAATGAAGTTCTAAATTCAAAAAAATATTGATGGGAGATTTAAGCTCAAAATTCAGAAAAATACTAATGGGAGATTTCCACAATGAAGTTTTAGAAATCTAGAAAAATCCTAAAAATCCTAATAATTTTAATAGGAAAAATGGTTACAAGTTTAGTATCCATTGACTCATGACCTTACCTTGATTACCTCCCCCTTCCGAGTGCCTCTTATTGCCCTCTTTCCTTTTTTGATCCTTTTCTTACTTTTAATTATTATTTTTTTAATAGTTTTTGGTCATCATAAAAAATTTTTAATTCTTATTGCCAAAGGCTTCTTATTGGCAGGTGGATGAGTATTTGTTCTCTTTTTTTTTTTGTTTTTTTTAATTGAGGGCCTAGATTTATTCTCAAAGGAATATGCTCGCATAAGTGCGTTAGGTTGCATTGACTTTTAATAAATTTTAAAAATTATATTAGTGGCTCTAAGCCCACCAATTTCTTAGGGATTTGAGATCATTCCAATTCTAATAAGTTCCTCATTATTATTTATAACATTCATTTATATATACAAATGTTATTTAGCAAAATGATTCATTACTTTTAATAAATTTTAAAAATTAGATTGGTGTTCCCTGGCTCCCCCAGTGCCCACCCACCAATTTCCTAGGGATTTGAGATTAATTCCTTTTTTTTCTCAAGTTAAAGTTGACCCATAACTTTTTTATCAACCATATTAATATTTTTAATGTGGTTGTACTAGTTTTTTTTAATCTAATTAATAACATACACATATATATATTCTAAATTAACAAAGATTAATTAATTCATAATTTCTATTAATCTTTTGCTGAATTTTTTTATGTTCAATTCTTGTTTTAATCCTTAAGTCTCTTTATTTCACTAGTTATCTTTGCCTATTAACTATAAATTAAAAATAATAATTTAATTTATTAATTCTCATTCCCATTTATTTAAAAAAAATATGTCATTTAAAATCTGGTCAAATTCAACTAATTTGTTAAATTTAATTTTATGTTAACCACTTTATTAACTAATTCTTAATTTTAATTGCTATTTTGATTATTTCATTCCTAATTCTCTTAAATCTTTCTCCATCGATAAATATTGTTAACTTTTCAAATGAAAAAGTGCTAATTATTAATTTAATTAGTATTTTTATCTAATTCTTTTAATTTTCAACAAAGATTTTGGTCAAAGATTTTATTATTATTATTTATTATTTTTTGATCATTAATCCAATGGATACATAATTCATTTTCTCCTATTAATAGTCTCTCTACCACTATTTTACTCACAAGGCTATCTTTGGTCCTTGTTGATGGATACCATCCTAAATGTTTTCTTTGGACAGATAAAAAATATTAGACAGTGCTATTTCGAAAATCTCCAACAGCATATTATGACTTAATTTTGATATGGATATACATTTGTAGTGATTATATATAGAGAATGAATGCATTGTCTAACCATACTGTGTTTGGCAAGCTTTCCATCCCCTCTTTTCTGTGATAATGGTTTTGCTTCTCAAATCAATCACAAGAAAAATGAAAAAATCTTCATGTTATTTTGAACCAAATCATCAAATAATTTTACAAGGCAGCACATGTCTATAAAGCAATTAGGTATCACATCTCTTCCAAGAATACAAGGTATTTCACAATGAAAGTTGAGGTCGTGTGAAGATCATGTAGTGCTCACTGCTCTACCCATAGATGTTCTGAAGGGACATTATGCAGTGTATGTTGGAAGGTAAATTTAAAGGGAAATAAATTCTCATAGAGTAGATTTTGGATCTTAAAGTATAATTTATTAGATCTATTATGATGAATTACCTCGTGGAATATCCATGACAGTTTATGGATTAGTACTATCGAAAATGCATAACAAACATTATTGTTTTATTTTTTAATTTACATGCCTTTCATACAGTTATCATATTTTAGAGATTAAAAAAGTATGCATCTACTATGAGGGTTCTCACTAAATGACCTTTCAAATGAAATGGCATCATTATACCATCTTCTTATTTTCTCATTAGTCACATAGAGCTTCTTAACTTTTATCCTCATGTGCCCTCAAATGCATTTTTACAAGGAAGGCTTCCAAGTTCATTACAAATTCATCATAGTTAAGAATTACATGAATAAGCATAAAAAATTCTTTAAACATAGAAATAAGTTTCCTTATTTTTTTAGCAAGTTTATAATATGAATTTTCTAGTCAATTAATCCATGCATGAGTTATACCATGCCAATATCACAACAAATCAAATAGTCTTGAACTCTATTGTTTAGCATATCAATTGGTAGTAGACATTTGTGACAAACCAAACATTCCATATTCACTTCAAAAAGAAAATTCAACATAGCATCACATAGAAAATAATTAATCAAAGTTTTTTCCAAGGTTCTAAACATATTTCTAAATATTTCAAGAGGACATTTTTAGTATTTTAGAGAGATCATGCGAATTCTCCCCCGTCTCTCTTCTGTAATGCTGGTTGTTGATTCATGTTTTTGGAGTTTACATGTGGTATTTTTTTTTGTGGTTTGTTAGTGCATTCACAAACAAGTGTTCTTCTCCACAACCCCAACATGTCAATGGTATTTTCCCATAGCCAACCTTCTGAGGTTTTTCTCTGCTATTTTTAGTATGACACCCTTCAATATTTCAAGTGGTTGATGCATGTTGTAATAGTCCTTGCATGTAGGATAGGTTTTGCAGCAACTTTGTGTTTAGATTTACCTGTTTTTCTTGTTTTCTAATGAGTCTTCATTCTCTACTTTGAAACTCTTCAACTTGACTCTCAAGCTCTTGAGGGTATCTATTCATTATGGAAACTTTCCTCTTCTTACTCATGATCAGTTTGGTCCATACTATGTTGTACCATATATTTTCCATACCTCTATTTCTTGCTGTAATTTGTATCCTTGTGTTGACGGTGTTGGACCTGCTAACAAAGGGGATCGCTCGGATATGAAGTCCCAACTAGACCTCACACTGTTTGGTGTAGGAGTCCCATCCGGTATGCTGGCTCGGTTTCCATTTACTTAGAGACCTGTCGTGGCTCCAACTGTTAGCATATGAGAGTGTTACGATGATATCTGCAAACAACAAGTTACGTGTGCCTAGTGTGTGTGTAATGTAACTATGTTGAGGTTGTTACTACAAAGGGGGACAGTAAAGTGAGACTCTAAATAAGAGGTGGTAGTACTGCCCAGGAAAAGACACATGTGAACTAGAAAGGTTTGTCCAGTACCCAATGAAATAGTCCACAACAGATGCTGAAGTCGTTAAAATCGAGGTGAAGGAGACAAAACCTACACAACCCAACAGAGTAGTCCACACAAATGTGACATTCATTATACCCAGGAAACAAAGATGGTCGGTTGAGTATCCCGCAGAGTAGTTCACAATGATGTGACAAAAGTGATACCCAATACACAAGGTGGTCTATCTAGTATCCTGCGAAGTAGTCCACAGGGATGAGACAACGGTGATAGGTAATACAACACATCTTCAACAATGTAAGTATTAAAATAACCAAATTAGTTCAACTATCTTAGTACAGGTTAAGAAAACATGCATTAAAAATGTCTAAAAATTAGTCTTACAAACAGCTATAAAATATGTGTGAAAGCTTGTTCGCCTTAATAAGCTTCTGAATTAATAAAAAGCCCCAAGACATGTCAATACACCATACATCACTCGTCCCAGCATTTGGACATTGGAGCCACTCCTCAGTCCTCAAAGAACAGACTATAGAATATCAAGGAAATGTGGGAGGAGCCAAGCTGAAAATTTCTTTCTCATACAATGGGAGGGGTATATATAGCCAAGGTTGATGCTTGACCCTTATGAATCTTGGACTACCCTCATGACCGTTCAACTTCAAATGACTTTTCAACTGACACGACTCTTGAAATTCTTGTGTGCATCCATTGGACTTCACTTTACATTCCATTTAGTTACAATGGATATGGTCCATGGTGGCGATGTGGCCAAGACATCTCATGACACAAATCAACATGACACTGTTGACATGTACTGGCTGACTGTGGTGTCCATGTCATGTTTTTGCATTGCTGAGTGATGGATGTACTCTTGGTGTTCTTTTTCTTCTCCTCCGCGTGGCATAGTGTTGTGTAGTCTTCGCTGGTCTTGGTATTGAATGATGGTTCGATGCATATGCTCCTTTCGCTTGTTTCTTGATGTTCTTGGTATGTTCATTGAGTTGCAAGCAAGTCTTCTAGAATTTATGCTCCTTCTTCATCCCGTTTTCGTCTCGTCGTGATCTATTATTCTACCAATTCCTACAATTCACTCATGATAGGACGACATCAAATCCAAAACCTCTTAGTCTAGCATGATGCATTGTTCTTGTGTTTCAGATGACGGGGAGGGAGGACAACTCACTAAGACAATGCAAAGCGCAGCTTAGGATGGAATGAGGAAATCCGAGAGGACAACCTACATTGTCAAGACAAATTGTGCAGTGTCCACTAGGAGGAAGAATTGTGCAATGAAGGACACCAGTGGTAGCTGCAAGGTGGGACCCTGAGCAACACTTTTGCGTAGTTCCTAGAGGGAAGACAAGATAGGGCTGCAAGGGACTTGCTAAGGGTGACTGCACAGTTTTGGAGAACATTGGAGGACAGGTAGCAGAGGTCCTGCTAGACATGACTACGCAGTTTGGATAACAGTGTAGGATAGGAAGCAAAGGGCCTAGTAGACATGACTGCAAAGTTTTGGAGATTAGTGTAGGACAGAGAGTAGGAGGCCTGCACGACATATTTGCATTGTTTCCAAAGGCAGTGCAAAGCAAGGAAGTAGAGGATCAAAAGGACATGTCTGTGAATTTTTGGAGATCAATGCTGACCCAAGTTTTGGTGCAGTGCAAGGTTCTTACAGACCAGAAGAAGGCTTGATGATTGTGCTCGAGAAATGCATAGTTCAATTTGGACATGAAGGCAGTTTCTTTGCAGTTTTGGGGCACAAATTGCTTGCCTCCGGGATTGTATAGTGCAACTAACCTGGAGGAAAGCCTCAAGGACTGTGAAATTCTGGGTAGTAGAGCAAGGTCACTAAGGGTTGATATTGTATAGTGCAACTCAGCCAGTATCCAGTGGAAGAGGGTCGTCTGGTCGGACAAATTTTCAGGAAAATGGCCAAGTGTTGAAAGTAAGTGAACTTGTGCAAACTTGACATGTGATCATACACTTAGCATACTTGGAAGATGAGACAACACAAACCACCAGTACAATGAGAAAAAACATGCCATCGATGAGACTCTCTTAGAGCTAAAAATGACAAGCACGACACTTGAGATAAACCTTCGGACGGCCATGATGACACTTGTGCGACAATGGTTACAACTTTGTGTGTGAGTACGACAAATGTTTACATAGCGAAGACAACACAAACACAGAAATACAAACCTTCAAATTCACCAGAAGAAGATGACACACATGACAAAGAAATCAATATGCCATAACAAAACTGTTAGTCAAACAAGAAAAAGGGTGAAAAGACTTCACAAGAGCTCATGGGGTAAGCTCGAGTGTTTGAAACCAAGAAAGGAAAAAACAAGGAAGGCTCTGAAATTTGGAAGTAAGCCAAAATTTTAGAGGGTGTTGCAGCCGCTACAACACTTGGCAACACACTAGTTGAATACCAGCTTCTTAGTTTTGGTTCGTTTTTATTGCAGGGCCTTGACCTTTCAGGGAGTATTGATTCATTGTGCTGATCACTTCGGCTTCCCCACTTTCCCCATGGACAAATAGGGTTCACCTTGTACTAACTCAGTTGAACATAACACAAAATTCATCTAGATCATAATGTTTCAAATCGGGGAGGGTAATTTGGCTCGCGAGCTTATGATTTTTAGAGTATAGTTTTTTCATCTTTGTTGTTTCTTTGCTACTAGAAAGCCTGGATAGTACCCCAATGGAGTCACACAACAAAACAAGCATTGTTCCACTGTTAGTGAGCCTAGAAAGTACCCCGGTGGAGTTGGCTTCTTCACCTCTCTAGGTCTAAAACCTTCTCTTCTTTCACCTTTGTTATTTTTTGAAAGCGAACTGTGCATAGGCATTTATTTAATTTTGTGGCAAAAGAGGGATGCTGACTTATTGAGAGCAGGAGAGGTTGTTCCTTCAGAGAAGAATATAAAATCCTCTGATTCAAGTTTTCTCGTTTAGATTTTCCCCTTCTCTGTTTCTACTATTTGGATAAGATTTAACACACAAGAGAAGAAAGATGAGTATAGACATGAGGTTTCCCAGACTGAACATAGGTTCATGGTTTGACCAAAACTTTCCTTACAGTTGGATCATATTTTCCATGGAGACTTCATCAACCATAAGTTACAACCAAGCACAAATAAGAAGGACATGAGACTGGCCAAGCGATGCAGTGTCAGAAGACTCTTTGAACTTTAGCCACATACCCATTCACAAACGAGAACACAGTGAAAACACAACACTTATTCACATAGTGCAATCAAATGGAAAAATCAACACAAAAGTAAAAACAAGATGAGAGGAAAGCCATAAAAAACAAGGAAACAAAACCAGAAGACAAGAAAGAAAAATGGCTAAATAAATAGGATGTAAAATAAGAAAACCATGATGTATTATGAGTGCAATATGAGTGCAAGGAAGAGAAAACTGAGATGAAACTAATCCTTCTCTTATCCTAACAACTAAACGGTCGAGTTTACATGAAATGAAATTTTCATTGAAGCTACCATAGTCGCTTCTGACCTACATCTACAAATATACAAATAATTTAAACCAATAAAAAGTAGTGTGCAATAGAAAATACAAAAAATCAAACAAGCTGTAGATGGAAAGGAAGGTCTTTCTTGTGGGAAGAAAGATACGTCACAACCACCCAATACACATTCTTACCTTTTTTATGGATACCCTTTCTAAACAAACATCGAAAACATCTTATAGTTGCATCCTCTTCTACACCGAGCTTCTGAGGAAGCGCGAGGAAAGATTGCAGCTTGTTTCCTGCAACATGGCTTGCCAAGTAAGATTGTTCCAACCATTAATCAATTGGATCATAAAATTCATGAGGGTTGTTTGGAAAGCATCGTGATTTTTCAGAGGATGATTTCTCAAATTGACAGACGGGATCATGATGGGGTTCTTGTAAGGACAAATAAACCTGATCATTCTCATCGGTCATGTGAAGTCAGTAAGGACCCACCATCAGTGCAGGTTGAAGTGCCTCACTTGCTTGAAAAAAATATGAGAAAGATTTTAAACAATGAAGATCAGAGTGCATGAAGCAACTGTCATCACATAGCAGACCCCTTATTCTTAGAACTACTAATGAAATTTTTGTCTACTCCTATTTTGGATGATAAAGCAAAATGAGTCTTCTACGGTAAGGGGGATCTCGTAGGGAGCGGTATTTTCTCCGCTCCTTATGAATTGTGGTTCTTCACGAACTAGACGGTGTCGCCCTGTCTATCTGTAAAGAGAAAGGACTCACATAGGGCGTTATGCGATGACTGCACGATAGGAACGGGAGTTCAATTCGGATAGCCTTGCGCGAGATACACTCAAAACCCACTTATGCAGTTTTATGAAAAACTGAGCTAGGGCAGAACTGTGTTTTAAGGTCAAAAATGATCAAGAAAGCGGGGTGTATCTTAGGGAACTGTGCTAATGGGAAAATGATAAGTCAATTAACAGTCACCCAAGACAGAGTAATGATCAGATGAATTAATTAAGGCATTAGATTCCAGTTTCCAATACAAAATCCATGTGAACAATCTTGTGAACACTCTGAATAATGGAACCAAGTTCGTTGTGATCTAGATAGGACAGAAACATTTGTAGTGTAAGGTTCACAAAAAGGGTGAGGAATTGATCATGAAGAGAGAAATTTGATATGTATGATAGCGGGCAAAGAGAGTCTTTGAGATGATCAACTTCACATTCCCATGATTTCATGATAGATGAAAATTCCCACCTTGAGTCTAACATGAGAGGTTTTTCATGAATACGAACACGATGTGATAGATTTGTGGATTCAGTCATATGTGAAATTTTGGAAGTTTGAAAGATCACACTCGGAATACAAAATATTTTTCACACAAGAATCCACATTGGGTGCAACGATGTAGATGGATGCATTATGCTTGAGAAACCAGATTTGATGTGGTTTAGGGGGCTTACCAGAGTCACGAGGTGCTGACATAACCATCAACAGAGGTTGAAGAAACTCAACACCCTGGTACATCCTAGAAATTTCTAGAATTTCATAATCGTAATTTGAAACTTGAACGAGATCATGCATGGCTTGAGGATGGTTGTTGTTGTTGTTGATGTCATAGGTTTCACCAGAATTGTCAGCTTCAGCAAACTAACATGAAGATCTGTCTTCATGCAAGTGAAGAGATGATGGGGGATGGGAAAGAAACCTTGTGAATAGACTATTTTCAACTTTATCATGGACATCATCACCGTCTTTTGTCAATTGAGGAGATAAATCATTGGATGAAGGAACAAGAGAACATGGAGTATCACTGATGCAAGTGGATGCATTATGAATGGTAGGACACATGGGCAAGTGAGGTGAAGGGGAAGTTTCAATATGGACGTATTCTTTGACCAGAGAACATTCTAGATCCAAGTTAGAGTCTTCATGAGAAAACAAAAGATCACATGATGTGCTTGGGCATTCGTCACGACATAAGGAAGCATGGGAGTGCTGACTGTCCAAGACTAGGGGTCGATCGAAAGAATTAATTGTACTATTGCCTCGATATTGTCGGATTGAGAATTGTTCGAGAATGAAAGCTCAATGTTTTGATGCACACAATTTTGAATCAGAGAACGAAGATTGATAGTGTCCTCACCTTTTTTCTCCTCTCCTTGTGTAATGTGACTACCTTGCACCTTATCGCAATTTGAAGCAGAAGCTTGAGAATCAAGAGAATGTGAACATCTGGCTAGTGAAGTGGATTGATCAAGTAAGTCATGGTACAAGGAGTCATGGCTTGTAGATGATGGAGGATGGAAGATATGCAAATTAGATTCTAGACTTGAGTTATGAATGGTGATGTACTCTTGTGGAATGGAGGAGTGAGTCTTCACTATAGGCTTCTTGAGCCATTCCAGAACTTCCTCCATAGAACTGGGAGGCAGATGAGAAGATGGTTTGGGTACATGCGGCACAGATTTCTTAGATTTGCAATCACCGCAAAGGGGGCACCCACATTAGGACCCGAAAAGGAGGAGGACAAGGAACAAATGGGGTGCTTCTCTCCTCCTTTGCGATATGAGGTGACTCATGGTTTGCAAGCATTGGGGAAGAAGGGAAATCATGAGGTTCACCGTATTGGGAAACATGAATCAAGCATTTAAAATCTTTTCCTAAGAAACTTGAGTTCATTTTTTTTTCGGGAATTTCACAACAGAGGTGAAGGAAACGATCAACAATGTCCTCAATTGATTCATTAGGATTCATTCTTAAAACATGGATTCTTTTACAAACCTCTTGGTGGTTGTACTTATCGAAATATTTACAAATCATCTTGGCAAGCTAAGCAATCGAATGGATAGAGGCAATGCCACAATTTCTTAACACAACCTTCAAATGTAAGGGTGAGTAATCTAGCGATGGCATGTTCATACTCTACTCTGTTACACAAATAGAGACAGATAACTTATAAGAGATGTTCATGAAAATTTGATTCACCCTCACCATCAAGCTTATGTATGGATAGATCATGAATGAGTTTCGCAAGGATGGTATAATTAATCTCTTTGGAAAAACATCTTGAGATTATGACTTCAGGAAGAGCCATTTTTAACATAAAAGAGTCAAACCAGACTCTATGGGCACATCTTGTCGTGTGGTCCTCCTTCTAGCACCATTTATTTTACGATGTTGGACCTGCCAACAAAGGGGATCTCCCTAATATGAAGTCCCAACTAGACCTCACATCATTTGGTGTAGGAGTATCATCTGGTATGATGGCCCAGTTTCCATTTAATTAGAGATATGCCTTGGCTCTAACTATCAGCGCATGAGAGTGTTATGTTGGTATCTTCAATTAACAAGGTACGTGTGCCTGGTGAGTGCGTAATGTAACTATGTTGATGTTATCTTACTACAAAGGGGGGATAGTAAAGTGAGCATCTAAATGCGAGGTAGTAATACCACCTAGGAAGAGACACACATGAACTAGAAAGGTTTGTCCAACACCTAGCGGAATAGTCCATAGTTGATGTAGTAGTTGTTAAAATCGAGGTGGAGGGGGGCAACAAGTACACCACCCAACAGAGTAGTCCACAAGGATGTGACAACGGTGATAGCCAATACAGAAGGTGGTATGTCTAGTATCCTGCAGGGTAGTCCACAGGGATGAGACAATGGTGATAAGTAATACAACACATCTTCAACAATCTAAGTACTAAACTAACCAAAGAAGTTCAACTATATTAGTACAGGTTAAGTAAACATGCATTACAAATGTTTAAAGAGTAGTCTCACGAACATCTAAAAAACATGTGTGAAAACATGTTGGCCTTAATAGGCTTCTGAATTAAGCAAAAGTCCCAAGACACATTTGTACACCATACATCGCTAGTCCCAATAGTGGGACATTGGAGCCAGTCCTCACTCGTCAAAGAATAGACTATAAACTCTCAAGGCTATGTGGGAGGAGCCAAGGTGAAAAGTCCTTGCTCATACAATGGGAGGGGTATATATAGCCAAGGGTGATGCTTGACCCTTGTGACTCTTGGACTACCCTCATGACCATTCAACTTCCAATGAGTTTTCAACTAACATGACTCTTCAACTTCTTGTTTGCGTCCATTGGTCTTCATTTTACATTACATTGAGTTACAACGGATATGACCCATGGTGGTGATGTGGCCAATACATCTCATGACACAATTCAACATGACACTGTTGACATGTATTCACTGACTATGGTGTCCATGTCAAGATGTTGCAGTATTGAGTGATGGATGTATTCTTGGTGTGCTTTGTCTTCTCCTCCACATGGCATAGTGTTGCGGGGCCTTCGATGGTCTTGGTCTTGTATGATGGTTCAATATATATGTTCCTTTCACTTGTTGCTTAATGTGCTTGGTACGTCCATCCAGTTTCAAGCAAGTCTTCTAGCATGTGCGCTCCTTCATCCCGTTCGTTGTCTCACCATGATCTATCAATGTACCTGTTCCTGCAATTCACGTATGCTGGGACGACATCAAATCCAAAACCTCATATTCTAGCATGATGAATTATTGTTGTGTTTTAGGTGACAGGGAGGGAGGACAACTCACTGAGACAACACAAAGCGTAACACAGGTTGGAATGAGGAACTCCAAGAGGAAAACCTACACTACCAAGCAAAAATGTGCAATGGCCACTACAAGGAAGAATTGCGCAGTGAAGGAAACAAATGGCAGCTACAAGTTAGGACCCTAATGGGAACTTCTGCGTAGTTGCTAGAGGCATGATGACAATGTATGCGAAATGTATGGTTTCAGCAGACCAGAAGGAGGCATGATGATTGTGCATGATAAATACGCAGTTCAGTTTGGAAATGGAGGAAATTTCTACGCAGTTTAAGGAGGTAGACATGGTTCTCACCCCTGGGATTGCGCAGTGCAACTGACCTGGACAATAGCCTCAAAAACTATGTAATTTCAGGTAGTAGAGCAAGGTCATTGAGGGATGATACTATGCACTACAACTCAGTTGGAATCCGGTGGAAGAGGGTTGTTTGGTTAGACATATTTTCAAGAAAATGGATAAATGTTAAAAGCAAGTGAACTTGTGAAGAATTGATATTTTGATCACACTTAGCATACTTCGATGACGAGACAACACAAACCACCAATACAACAAGACAAAACATGCCCTCGGTGAGACTATCTTAGAGCTGAAAGAAACAAGTGCAACACTTGAGATAGACCTTCGAACGATCGTGACAACACTTGCGCGACAGTGCTTACAACTTTGTGTGTGAGCACGATGGATGTTTACATAGCGAAGACAACCAAAACACATAAAGGAAAACCATTAAACTCAGCAGAACAAGATCACACGCATGACAAAACAATCAATATGCCAAAAGATGACCGATGATCAAACAAGAAAATGGTGAAAAGACTTCACAAGAGCTCATGGGGTGAGATCGAGTGTTTGCAACCATCAAAGGAAAAAATAAGCAAGGCTACAAAATTTGGATGTAAGCCAAAATTTGGAGGGTGTTTCAGCCACTAGAACACCTTGTATGTGTTGTCTCTCTCTCACGCACACACAATTGTTAGTTATATCAAGCATAAACATATTAATTTGTTACCTTATCAACTCAACACTAACAATTTTGATTAGATTTCGTTCACACATCTAAAAGAAATTTCAATCATATATGCCATGAAACAAAAGGAAATATTAACATATTAGTAATCACATCAACAACATGTTTAAAATCAACATCTTATCAAGCTTAGTATTACACATTATCTACGAGTTTAAAATAAACATATATAGAAACTATAATATCAAAATATTTTTTCTCTTGTGAAGGATCGTAGAGTCAGATTGTTAAACCTAGGCTTTAATACCACTATGTATCACTTCATCCCACCCCATTACACAATATTATAATGTAGGAGAAGTTTCTATTTATTTGATCTGATATCCAAGGTTTCTTATGAAGATGGGGTTACAAAATCTTTTTTTTCCATATTTTTCAAAAATCAAAACAAATTACACCATCACATTCTACTTTTTGAAATCTCCACGGGGATATAAATTTATCTCAATCTGACTCTCAGATTGAAAGTTATGCCTTTTTAAAGTTTAGCTAATCAGATTAGGCCATGTCATCATGGTGCTAACATGTGGCACTGGTCTAGCCTTCGTGGAATTCCCACACCAACATGACAGAGATTCACATCATGACATATATTCACGTCATCTTCTACATATGTTGCATTACATATTTTCTACCCTTTAAGTTTATCCCCTTGTATTATCAAGTTGCACCACCATTTTAAGTTGCAGTTTCTAATTTTTGTATGACAGCTTCCACCTTCATGAGTTTACTTCATTTAGCAACCTCTTGAATTCTTCCACCCATGATAGTAATTCTTAATTAGCATATAAATTCCTATAGCTTTCATGACATGATGGCATCAAGAAACTCATACATTTCTCTTCTTATTTTTCGCTAACTTGCACACCTAGACATGTAAGCTATTGCTAGTTGTTTTAATGCTTTTCTTATCCACATACCATTAAAATTATACTTCGTTCATGCATCTAATAAACTTGTATTTGAACCTCCATTTAATGTATCGACATCATTTTATTCTTTTTAAAATATGAAACATAAAAGCATCAATAAAACATCAAAAAATCAAGTGAGGGAATGATTATTATTTTGATATTACAATTGATTTCCACCCCATTTTACATTAAACATTTATTATTTTGACATCATTTATGTTTCCTTTAATTAAATAATCTCTATTACATCAACTCATGCCCTTGGTTATCTCTTCTACTTAGTGATATTTTTCATCCCACTTACTTTCCTTGATGGAATAACCATCATTTCTAATATTTTATAGTCCACATGCCCGTCATTTTATTATATTTCCCAATCCTCTTGCCATTATTTTTACATGTAGTAGATTTTTTTCAAACCCATCTCCCTAATCCTCTAATTACATATTATCAATTCCTTCTATTCCATTAAATGTTTGTTTCCGCAGTTGGCTTATTTTAACGCTTCATTGAAATGTCTGTAGTCTTCTACTCAATTGCTAACTTATCTCATGATATCAATGCCTCAAAAGGTTACATCTACCAAATTATTCCACACCTAGGGATTCACCAATCCCTATTCCAATTAATATTCTCTTATTGGCATTGGTTTATAGGATGAATACTTGAGTACCTATTTTCATTATTAATTGGTTAGCTTGGATTGGTAACTATGTTCACAATTACTATCTAACCGAATTGTTTCACCATGTTTGACCTCAATTTACTATAACAAGGAGGATACCTAGACTCAACATTTGTCATAATGTTTTAAAATACATTTAATAAGATATTTAGAAACAACAAATTAGAAAGGAATGTAAAAATCAAAGTTATTATAAATCCCATCAAGAGCATTGACTTAAAATTGATTTAAAATCCATTAGAAAAATATCAAGATCAACTATGTAATATTGTTGAACATGCATCTAAATTTGCTAAAGTTAGAGGAACTATAAGTAGAGAATCTTACATGGAGGGCCTACAACATGATCTCTTTATTCAGCATGAAATCCATCATCTATTTCTTAACAAGCCAACTTTTGAGACATACACAAAAGGAGATGAGAGATTCAGGAGCATGGTTGATTTTACCATTCCAGGTAAAAAATGATGGGATAAGTTACTAGAAATAGTTGAATAAATATAAATAGAGATCCTATAGTTTTGGAAACAAATAGACAGAAGAAGAGAAAAAGTAGCTACAATCAACAATAGTTCACTTCAATGTTTGAACAAAAAATCAGAAATAGTCTACATTTCCTATTACCTAGTTCCATTTTGGAAATGCCTACATATTTTTAGTAGATATTATTTTGTAATAAGTATTATTTTAAGAAAAAAATTATGCGAGAAAAGGTCTATAAATATTTTGTAAAATGAGTTAGTAAGGGTTGGATTATGCAAGAAGAAAATATTTTTCTATAATTGTAAGTTGTGAAATACATTTTAAGTAATCAATTCAGTAATACTGAGGCAATTTGGTTTCAGCATTCTTGTGTCAAGCAAATGGTGATGTTTCCCTCTTTGTAAATATGTTGCCTTTCAAGTTTCACATGAATGTTTTCCTTCCTAAATTGTTGACAAGAAGATTAAGAGCCGAATTTACTTTTTGGCTTGTTAAACAATATCATTTTTTTCTCTCTGATATTGAGTATAAAATTCATCATCGTATTCTTTATATTTAAATGAACTTAATTCTCATTCATATCATTCACACCACAACAACTCTACGAGATCCAGGAGTTTTCCTACCTCCCCCTATTTTATGCTCCTTTGTTTATTTTAATTGATTACTGAAGAGTTTATGACTCCATGCAAAATGGACTTCCCTTCCATTTTACAACCAAAACTTTTAAAAATCTATCTTGTGTTTTCATATCTAACCTAAAATCTAAACATTAAAATAAAAAATGAAACAAAGAGATCCCTATTTGAAGATGGAAGGACTAGATCCCATATTTTAAAGTGGTTTTTGGTTACCTCTGCAATTTCCTTTTCAGCCTAGGAAAATACGGAGTGCTAATAGTCTGGAAGGGCTCTATGCAAGAAGTTATCTCTACTCTGAAGGCTCTACAACCTGTGTAGATTGAAAGGATGGGGGGTATAAAGAATGGATTTAACTTTAAGAGGATTAGTAGTGATCCTGCCCTTGGACACTATGAAGCCCAAAAGCTTACTAACAAAAACATAGAAGACACATATGTGAGGATTAATACGTATATTATGCTTGCAACATCTTAGGAATATGGTGCACAAATTTTCTATGTACGTGACTAGTGTCTCAAACAAGTGGTGATATTATCAAGATAACCAAGAATAAGGAGGGCCAAGTCATGTAAACATTATGGCATGGCATTCTAAAAAGTGGCCAAGTCTATCTTCTACCTAAAAGGCATAACCCTATATCCAAATGTTCCCCACTAACTAGTAAAAGTAGTCTTATGTTGATCTACAAAGTAAATACTAATCTAGTTGTCCCTTGAGAATCCATACATAAATGAAAGAACCAAATGCCATGCACACTTTTCAATGATTTGATCAATAAATTGTGTGGAGAATATGTCTTTGGGACAAGTTTTTTTTAGATCGCAAAATTTCGTGCAAAGACAAATGGTGCCTTTCTTTTTCAAAACCTGAACCAAGTTAGAAACCCATTATGTGTAATTGACAAGGCACATAAACTTTGTTTTCTTCAACTTATCTATTTCTTCCTTTATGGCATCATGTTTGGAAAGGTGACTAGGTCGTTTCTTTTGGAAGATGGGGAGGGAATTTGGCCAAATGTCGATGTGATTCTCAACAATGGCTAGATTGAGTCCATGCATATTTGAATAAGATTAGGTGAAAATATCTTGGAACTCTTCGAATAGTTCAGTGTATGTGGCCACTTCTTCAAGAGTTTTTTGAGCCCCCTGTGAGATGTATTCTTCATCTTTAGGTGTATTGCTTAGATATTCACCTTAATGGTAGGTGAAATATGTATTCAATTCCCCCCCTTCAAAAGCATCGGGAGTGGGAATGGGGTTATTAAATCAATCTACTTGACTGTGAATGAATTATTTTTATTCTACAACATGTTGGTCAATTAGACGTGTCTTCTACGAGAGAAAATAGGAACAATGGTGCATATCATCCCATGGAAACCCTCACATGTTCATAGACTCTATGATTTCTTCATTAGAGTGAAATATAAGATTGCAAGATTCAAATGGAAACTTAGGGTAAATGATGAAGCATCAAAAAGCATCACCATGGGAGACAAGGTTCACATGTGAAACATCTTCTGTGGGAGACTAGTGAGTAGTGGATTCAAGTTCCACTGATGTTGGGACCAAAAAGACTTCAAAAGTGGATTTGGAAGATTCACACTTAGACACTCCCAAGGAGTCTGAAGATGTTGATCCCATGGATGGTGACGAGAAAAGGATGGGTACATAGTTCTCCACCATTTCTACATTAGGAGGTCTAATCACAATAATGGGTTGCCTAGTCTTCTTCCCTGACAAAGTAGAGGTGCTAGTGTTAATAGGTAGAGGAGTTGGAACATCACCACTAGTAGTATCCATTTATAAAAGAACAGTAAGAGTGTCACAAAAATGGGATAGATGAGGGTTGTAATGTGACTAG
The DNA here is from genome assembly GCA_000404065.3 of Pinus taeda. NCBI lineage: Eukaryota > Viridiplantae > Streptophyta > Pinopsida > Pinales > Pinaceae > Pinus > Pinus taeda. The sequence goes on along the minus strand of APFE030915048.1, from coordinate 62,000 downwards.
TGTCCATATGTATCATATAAAGCATTTGGGTGATTCATGCATAATTCTTGGTTTTTTTTATGTATTAGGTAAGGTGACTTGCACTTACGGAGCATTTGGGTCTCGATAAATTTCATCCAAGGAAAGAAAATACTTTAATTAGGGAAGAGTAGGACAATTTTTGGTGACATGACCATGAAGATCGCACCAAGTGCAGGGTGGAATAATCTTAGGTGAAAGAGGTCAAGTTTCCACCTTTGTGGTTTTTTTACTATTTCCCTCCTACTTCATAGCTATTTCCCCCCTTCCCTAGTGCTTTCGTAGAAAGAACATACTCCTGCTGAGGTTGTGGTGGTGTTGATGGTGCTAGAAATCCGTCAACATAGGGTATCTCCCCGATATGAAGTCCCAACTATACCTCACACCATTTGGTGTAGGAGTCTCATCTGGTATAAAGCCTAGTTGCCATATACTCATATATCTAACATCGCTCTATATATCATCGCATGAGAGTGTTACGATAGTACCTTCAAATGAAAAGGTAAGTGTGTCTGGTGAGTACTTAACGTAACTGTGTCAAGGTTCTCTTACTGCAAAAGGGGGGAGAAAATTGAGCCTCTAAGTGACAGGTAATAGTACCACCCAGGAACAGACACACACAACCCAGTCATGGTCTATCCAGGTATTCATCAGAATATTCCACATCAGAAGAGGAAGTTGTTAAAACCAAAGTACAAGGGGAGACCCTTCCACCATCCATCAGAGTAGTCCATAACATATGTGATAGTTGTTAAAACCAGTAAGTGAGGAAGATCTCTTTAGTATCCTACGGAGTAGTCCATAAGGATGAGACAACAATGATAACCAATACAACACATTCCCAACAAGGTAAGTACTAAAACAACCGAAATAGTTCAACTATATTGGCACATGTAAAGCGAATATGAATTACAAATGTCGAAAGATTAGTATTACAAACATCTACAAGGCATGCATGAAAACATGTTGGCCTGAACATGCTTCTGTATTAATCAAAAGTTTGAAGAAACATATGTACATCATACATAACTAGCCCCAGTAGTGGGACATTGGAGCCACTCCTTGCTCCTCAAAGAACTGACTAAAAACTCCCTATGCTTTGTGGGAGGAGTCAATGTCAAAATTCCTTTCTCATACAATGGGATGGGTATATATAACAAAGGGTGATGCTTGACCCTTGTGACTCTTGGACTTCCCTCATGATCATTCAACTTCCTATGAATTTTCAACTGACATGTCTATTATTATTCTTGTATGTCCATTAGACTTTCAATTTACATTACATTCTATTTACAACAATATGGCCCATAATAGTGATGTGGCCTTTGACAACTCATGGCACAACTTAACATGACACTACTGACATGGACTAGCTAGCTATGGTTGCAACATCAAGTTGTTGTTGTTGATGAGTGATGGATGAGTTCTTGGATGGGCTTCATTTTATCCTCCACATGGCTTGATTTTGCGGGGTCTTCAATGATATTGGTCTTGAAAATAGGTTGCATGCATGTGTTCCCTTTGATTATTCTTGATAAGCTCCTTTTTTCCATCTAAATGCAAGGAATTATTCTAGCATGTTCACTCCTTCTTCATCTCCTTCATCATCTTGCCATGATCTAATAGTGTACCTGATCCTATAATTTACTCATGACGGGGTGACACCAAATCAAAAACCTCCTACTCTAAGATGATTCATTGTTATCCATGGATTGGACCCAAGATGGATGACAAGTTAGAAGAGGGCCTAAAAACTATGCATTTTGTAGTTCTAGGTGACAGGGAGGGTGGCTGGTCATTAAGACTGCAAAAGCTTAGCTCAGGCTCAACTTAGGAACTCCAGAGCACAATCTTCACTATCAAGAAAAATTGCCTCGAGGCCACTTAGAGGTAAGATTGCATAGTTGAGATCATTAGAGGCTGCTCAAAGGTGAGAGATTAGGAGGAAACTCTGCACAGTTTTCTGAGGGAAGATAAGAAGGGGAAGCAAAGGGACCCGATAGGAAAATTTTGCACAGTTTCTGGGTGCAATAATTTCCGACTGAGGGAGGACACTGGGGGGACACTTATGCGCAGTTCTAGGAGGAAAAGAAGGCTCAGGTCTCTTCGCCTTGCGAGGTTCTACTAAGAACGAAGGAGGCTTGATGAATGATCCTGAGAAATCTGTAGTTCAGGTCAAGAATGAGACAATTTTTGTGCAATTTTGGGAAGGAAGGAAGGTTGCTCAACTCTTGGATTGCGCAGTGTAACTATCGTAGAGGACAATCAATACGTACTGCATAGTTATAGGAAACAAAGCAACATCACTGAGGGATAATACTGCGTAGCATAGCTCAGTGAGTGTCCGGTGAAGGGGAGTTGCCCAATTAGAAGCATTTTCAAGAAAAATGGTTGTGTGGAAAGCAAGTGAACTTGTGAGGATCTTGACATTGTGATAACACACTTAACATACTTCTATGACATTATAACATAGACCACCGGATCAACAAGACAAAGAATTTCCCTTTATGAGACTGTCTAGAACTAAAAGCAACAAGTGTGACACTTGAGATAGACCTTGGGATGACCGTGATGAAACTTGTGAGACAATGCTTAAAACATTGTGTATGAGTGTGATAGGTGTTTACATGGCTAGGAAAAATCATATACACAAATACCAACCTTCAAGGTCATCAGAAAGGTTTTCAAACATGTCAAAGGTTGACAATTGATCCAAAAAGCAAAAGGGGGCAAGAAGCTTAGAGGAAACACATGGAATGACTGTCTGTTCTTGCAACCATGCATTTCATTGAAGACATAATGATATAAAAATGATAAGTAGTTCTTCAATCGACACTAAGGGGCATATTTCAAAATATATATATTTTTTTCCATACCTACCATCCAAATTCTTATATATAACATGGAGTCTTCATGCGGTCCCAAACTTCTATCATACCTTGCGCTCCTTGGTCTTCTTATCTTTCTCCTTAGCTCCTTGAGAGTCATATAGCATGTCACCCTTCTTCGTGGCCACTAAGAGACACAATTGTGTAGTTTAAGTGGGCAATGACTGCTGCAGGATGAGGCCCTGGGAGGAAACATCTGCGTAGTTTCAGTAAGCACTAACTGCCGCGGGATGATGCCATGGGAAGAAACATCTACGTGGTTTCATGATGCACGAGAGACTCGGCAGCTGAGATGCATGAAGGACAAAACTGCACAGTTTTTGGAGGCAATGATTTCTAACTAAGGGAAAGACACTAGAGGAAGCCACTACGTAGTTTTGGATGCCAAGGGAAGCTAGGATATCTAAGCACTATGTAGTTCTAGCTGGGAAGGGAAAATCTTGAGGGTTGCAGATGCGAAGTGCACAATTTAGGAAAGATGAATGAGGTTAGGTTGATAGGGAAACTCCAGAATTTGGCTAAGTGTGGGATCAGTGGAACTAATTTGAACATTGATAGAACTTTATTACGGTCACACAATTCAAACTCTTAGTGATACAACATAGACCACCCAAAACATATAAAAACATAATTCGCTTAATGCAAGAACATTTTTGGTAGCTTACAACAACTGTGACTCTGATGATATACTTTGAGTGGATAAATGCGACACTTGTGCAAGAGTGCATGAGGTGAGTGAAAAACATGTCTATGTGGTGAGGAAAATCCATTCTCACAAATATTTCCCCTTGAAGCAAAACCAACCTCCCTTTGCATTACAAGTGATAATCCCCATACCCAAGGATGACATATACTATATATAGATAGAAACATGAACGAATCTTAAGATTGAATGGGGGAGCTTGAGATCATCAGCTTACCAGTAAGTTACTTAGGAAGGATGAATCACACGATCCCCAGTAGGCTCTGAAATTTAAGTGTAGGCCAAAATTTTGGAGGATGTTGCAGCCGCTACAACACTTGGTGAAACACTAGTTGAATATCAACTTCTTTGCCTTGGTTCATTTAGTGCAGGGCCTTGGTCCTTCAAGGAGTATTAACGCATCGTGATGATTATTTTCGCTTCCTCACTTATCGCGTGGGCAAACTTATTTCCATTTGTACCTTCTCAGTTTGAACACAACATAAGATTCATCCAGATCATTGTGTTTAGAATTGGGAAGGGTAGTTTAGGTTGTGAGCTTAAGATTTTCAGAATATATTTTTTCATCTCTAGTGTTTCTCCACTACTAGCAGGCCTGGATTGTACCTCAACACAATTTCCTACTTCACCTCTCTGTGCAAGAAGCCTTTCTCTTATTTCGCCTTCATTATTTTTTTCAAAGATATTTGTGCATAGGCACTTATTTATTTATGGGGTGGAAGAGGGATCCCGACTTATTGAGAGTAGGAGAGGTTATTCCTTCAGAGAAGCATATAAAGACCTCTGATTCAGATTTTCTCATTTAGATTTCCCCTTCTTCATTTCTACTAGTTGGATAATCTCGAAAACATCAAAGCAAAAAAATGAGTATAGGCATGAGGTTTCCCAGACTGGACACAGGTTCATGGTTTAACTAAAACTCTCCTTACAGACGGATTGTATTTTCTGTGAAGACTTCATTGGCAAAAATTTACAACTAAAAACAAAGAAGATAGACACAGGACTAGCCAAGGGTTGCAGTGTCACAAGACTCTTTGAACTTCATCCACGCACACACTTGGAAGCCAATCAGGTCCAGGCACAACACTTATTCGTGTAATGGAAACGAAGGGAAAAACCAACAATGAAGGAAACAAAGAAAAAAGAAACAAGACACGTAACCAAGAAAAAAAATCAAGAGACAAGATAACAAAATGACTAAACAAACATGATGCAAATACAAAATAATAAAACCAAGACAAATTATAGGGAATGAGTGCAAGGAATGAAAATTAAGATCCATCTAATCCTACTCCTATCCTAAAAACTAGAAGGTCAGGGTTACATGTAATGAAATTTATGGCGAAGCCACTGTAGTCATTTGTAACCTATGTCCACAAATATATGATTGATTAAAAAAAATAAAAAGTGATATGCAACATAAGATATAAAACTTGCACAAGAAAAGGAAGGTCTTGCCTGTGGGTAGAAAGATGGGTCACAACCACTACTTTCACCCAATCCACATGCTTACCTTTTTGATGAATATCGTTATTCAACAAAACTCAGAAGCCTCTTGCAAGTGTATCCTCATCTGCACCGAGCTTCTTAGCAAATGCGAGTAAATATTGAAACTTGCTTCCTGCAACAAAGCTTGCCAAGTAAGATTATTCCAGCCATTCAAATATTGGATCATAAAATTCATGATGGTCATATTGAAAGCCTCATGATCATTGAAAAGGTAAATTTTCAAATAGAGGAGCAGGCTCATGACGAGAATCTTGTAAGGAAAAATAGATCTGATCATCCTCGATGGTTATGCCAAGACAGTGAGGACCTACAATAACCATAAACGAAGGTTGAAGTGCCTCACGTGTTTGACAAAAATATGAATAGAAAGATGTTGAACAGTGGAGATCAAAGAGTGTGAAACAACTTTCATCGAATGTGCTGATGGGAAAATGATAAGCCAAATGACAGTCATCAAAGACAAAGGATTTGTTAGATGAGCTGATTGAAATGTTAGATTCCCAGTTTGTAATGAAAAAAGAAAATAAATTTGAACAATCATGTGAATGCTCTGAATAATCAAACCAAGTTCCTTGCGAGCCAAATATGACATACCACCTTCCTACAACAAGCGACCAATTGTACAAGCATCAGAGTCATCAAAAGAGTTTATAAAGGATGCTAGCACCTTGAATGCATGGAACTAGTTGAGGCATGATGAATGGAGAAGAAGTTGATTCGTGTAACAACTTGTCTGTTCATTATCACACAGTGAGAATTCCAGTGTGATGAGAGGGCAGATTTTCAATACAAGATTCGCAAGAAGACTGAGGACCTGACTGTTGGGATGGGGTCCCATGGTTTAGTTTTGGGGTAAAATCCCATGTTCTGGGGCAAAAGCACAACTTTTGATGTAAGAATATGTAAAGTCTCTGCAAATTGTGGTTGCGGAGCACGTAGCTAGGTAAGAGTCAAAAAGAGTTTTACCCTCCTTTATGCAAGCTTGAGTCAGATTTTTGAAGATCTACCCATGGTCCATGGACCATGCAATTGTATAAATAGGTGTGTATTAGAGATTCTAAGGAAGGTAATTGAAGTTTTTCTATGGGTATGATGGAAGGAGTCTAGAGAGTTAGCGCAAAAGAGTAAGAGGAGAGGCTCTCAAGCTCAGTGCGCAGAGGCCTAGAGTAGTGTTCGAAACTGACTGCATGGACCCATGCAACTGAGTATGCAAGGAAGTTTTGAGTTTGTAACCCTTTGTTGAATATCCATAAAGAATATTGTTACAAAAATTCCTGTGTTTAATCTCTTCCCTTCTGTTATGTATGATTACGACATATGCTGTGATGAATGCTGGTTTTATGAAATAATGATGTATTGATGCACGACTTTACTTGATCTGTATTGTTATCTGAACACAATTAATGTTAAGTGATTACACAAAGATCATAATTATTTCTATTAAAGATATCGAACACTAAGGTATATCTGAGTAATCACTGATCCAAGGTCAATCTAAGGTGCACATAAATAGCTAATTGACCTATTGAAGGTCCACAAAAGCCAGTCATAGATCTTCATGAAAGTCTAGAAGCCATATAAAGAAAGTTATAGCAATGGGCCATAAGGACCTAGAGATCTTCATGAATGTAGATCTAAATCACAAAGGGACATCACACTAATCTCTGGGTGTGGAAACTTGGTTCCATCATTCCCCCATACTACTTCTAGTGAGACTTCATTCCACACTGTGGATTGATGTTCAAGGGGTTAGTAATGTAGAGATTTGTTTGGGGCTACTAACTCTGAACCTGGGTCAGGAACCACGAAGCCAACAAATGGTTCAATTTCCGGGACCGTGATCTTCATAAAGAGATGTGTGATGTCGCATCAATGGAATACGACCGAAAAGGAAATTGAGTAGTGGTTGGAGAGAATGATCCACGAATTCCCGGTGCAAGAAAATATAAATCCATGCCTGAAAAAATAACAATGGTTGGACAAATATTTATACACAAAAATACAAGAAATATTCTTCTACACCTTCTCTATCAAACTGTATGAGTGGATCACTAAATTGGTAGATGGCCAAGGAAGGTGGATGGTTGATGGTCTGATAGTGTGGACCCTGGAGCTAGTGCGGCAGTTGGAAGCTTCTGAAGATAACATCATGCACACTATTGACCATTGGCTTGATCGAGTCATAGGAGGATCTGTTACAGAGTTCGCGGTTGATACCTCAGTCACATACAGCGAAGTAGAGCAATGGTTCTTTAAGGTACTGCGAGGTAAGTATTTGAGATCTTTGAATACTTGGATTAAGATGCTCTTGTGTGAAAAGTAGTTTATGCCATTACCTTGATGTTTGGATCTACACGAAGTGGACGAAGCTTTAGAAATCAAGGAAAAGCAGGTCCTGAATATAGTCCATTGATTATACCTCCTTCAAGTGATGATGAGGAAGCGATACAAGCTTCACCACAGAGCGTTGTCTAGTTGATAAGACATGGTTTGTAGCGAATACATCATCCATCCATGCCACCCCCACCTTCACCTCCATAACATACACCTTCACCCACACCGCCACCACCACCAATGTCGTTCAACATGTGAAATACAATGAAGTTGTCTGTTTTCAAGGGCTTAGGAAGTGAGGATCCGGATCAGTTTTGGTTTGTTGCGAAGGCTGTATGGGAAACACAACAGATTATGGATGATAATATAAGGAAGGTGCAGTTGGTTACTACTCTACAAGATCGCGTGTTGACATGGTACATTAAGTACTACACTGATAATTCATTGGCGTCGTTAGAAGACACTCAAACCACTCTGAACAAAGAATTTGGTAAACCTAATTTTGAATCGTAATTATTAATTGGATTCAAGGAAATCCTGATGAGGATCATTGAAACACCCTAGGAGTTAGATCAGAGATTGAAGTGCATAATGCGTGAAGCTAATATGAATCTCATAGACAATCTACACCATGAATGGTTCGTAGCCTAGCTCCTGCCCCACCTAAGGGTTGCTTTGTCGCAACAAAAGATAGGAACTCAAGTGGAAGCTCTGGAGATTGTGATGATATTGCATGAAATTCATATTCAGGATGCTTCTTTGGGAGTTCAACAGATTCACGTGGAGTTGCAAAACCTTTGCCTATAATTGCAAAGCTTGAAAAAGGAAAAAGAGGCTCAGCTGGAGGTGCACGAAGAAGTTTGGTTCCTTAACTGTAAAATCCAGGGGCATGATAAATATCATTGCCTTGTCTTTGTGAATTATATTGCAAGGGGAGGGCTAATTCCCCTAAGACAGGAAGCTCTAGCAGGACCAAGTACATGCCTCGCGCTATGCTGCACTATTTCTCAGGTGGCTGGAAAACATGTAACGGATAATTGTCACTTGCTTCAAAAATTTGTGTATACACCACAACAACTATTCTGTAATTTTTGTAAATCGGTGGGCCATGATGAACACCATTTTTGTAGCTACAAATTAATGATGGACATGACACCCGTGTATCAAATGCAAGTAGAAACATGGCCTCCAGATCAGAGTGTCGGGAAGCGCGCGGAGGATATCAGGGGCGCAGACGAGGCCAAGGAGGAGGAGGACCTAGTAGAGGTCGTGGACAAGTCATTCGCTATAATTGCATAATAGCACCACGTGCGGGAGTGTATGAGCCAAACACACCTGTCATGTTGATACTACACTCAGTTTGACCACACAATAGAAGAGGTCCATGTATTGATAGATAAGATGCAGGAGAAGAAGGTGTAGCCTCAGAAACCTACCCAAAACTTACAGATGATAAGGGGCGAGCCTCGTAAGGAGGATCCAAATGTGAATATCGTGCTGCAAAGTGGAATGACTATCGATGAGGACAAAGGAAAACAAGACAAAGAATTACCCTCTGTGAGATTGTCTAGAACTAAAAGTGACAAGTGTGACACTTGAGATAGACCTTGGGAGAACCATCATGACACTTGTGCAACAATGCTTAAAACTTTGTGTATGAGTGCGATAAGTGTTTACATGGCTAGGAAAAATTGTATAAACAAAGACCAACCTTGAAGGTCACCAAAAAGGTTCGCAAACATGACATAACAACCAAACAAGTCAAAGACAACAATTCATCCAACAAGCGAAAGAGAGAAAGACACCTAGATGAAACACATGGAATGACTGTCAGTGCTTGCAACCATGCATGTCATTGAAGACATAATGATATAATAATGATAAGAAGTCCTTCAATCTACACCAAGAGGTATATTTCAAAAGATATTATTTTTTTTCATACTTACCATCCAAATGATTATGCATTAGATGGATTCTTCATGCAGTCCCGAACTTCTATCATACCTTGGGTTCTTTGGTCTACTTATCTTTCTCCTTAGGTCCTTGAGAGTCATCTAGCATGTCACCCTTATTCGTGGCCATTAAGAGACATAATTGTGCAGTTTAAGCGGGCAGTCACTGCTGCGGGATGAGGCCTTGGGAGGACACATCCGCTCAGTTTTAGTATTCAGTGACTGCGGTAGGATGATGCCTTGGGAGGAAGCATCTGCGCAGATTTAAGATGCAAGATAGACTAGACAGTTGAGATGCCTGAAGGACAAAACTGCATAGTCTTTGGAGGAAGTGGGTTCTAGCTGAGGGAAGGACACTGGAGGAAGCCACTGCATGGTTTTCGATGCAAAGGGAAGGTATGATTTTTGTGCATTGAGTGGTTCCAACAGACAAGGGAAAATCTTGAGGGTTGAAGATGCGAAGTGCAAAGTTTAGGAAAGTTGGATGAGGCTAGGTTTCTAGGGAAACTCCAGAATTTGACTAAGTGTGGGATCAGTGGATCCGATGTGAACACTGATAGGATTTGACTATGATCACACACTTGAACACTTAGTGATACAACATATACCATCCATAAGATATGAAAACATACTTCACTTAATGCAACAACCTTTTTGGGATCTTACAAAAAGTGCATCTCTGATGATATAGTTCGAGTGGATAAATGTGACACTTGTGAAAGAGTGTGTGAGATGAGTATGAAAAATGTCTATGTGATGAGGACAACCCATTCTCACAAAGAAGCCCCCTTGAAGCAAAACCAACTTCCCTTTGGATGACAAGCGATAATCCCCATGCCCAAAGATGACATATACTATATACAGATAAAAACATGAATGACTCTTAATATTGAAGAGGGGAGCTTAAGATAATCATCTTACTAGTAAGTGACTGAGGAACAATCAATCACAGGATCCACAGTAGGCTTCGAAATTTATGTGTAGGCCAAAATTTTGGAGGGTGTTGCGGCTGATACAACAGGTGGAACCAACACAATGGAAGGGACAATAGGATTTTGCTGAACTTGTGTCAAAGCCATGTCGGGTTTGAGTTTATTAGGAGGATTTTCATGGGAGGATACATATACCAAACTAGAATCCCCAATGTGAGATTTGGAAAACTAATCATAACCATTAATAGTCTGCTAACTATTCCTCGTTGTGGGAAATGGAAATGTATTTGACTAAATGAATAATTTCGAGGAGGAACCCCTCTCAAGGAATTAGCTGAGTTTTTCACAACAAGTTGTTGAGGAGTTGGATTCTAAGAAGAGGTATCAAACTGTTGAGCAACTCGTGAACCTTAAAGCATGTAAAAATGTGAAGATATAGGCTTAGTTCGAACAGGAAATGGGTCATAATATGCCCGAAGTAGCAAGGAATATTTATAAACCCTAGGGATGATCTCAGTAAAGGAATGCATTGTATCATTTCCACCATTCGAGGAAATTTCATTCTTAGGAGATGCCTTAATTTGAGGATTGTAGTATGTCAATTGATCTATGGTGACAATGTTCTTGTTATGGGGGAAGATCATTGTGTGATAGACATATGAGCAAATTTCCTTCATGTCATAGATGAAATTACATCCTAGCAAGAGGTTATATTCTGAAGCGGCATCAATAACCTCCAAGTTAATCAAGACTCGCTTGTCCGTCATCATAATGGGAAAATTTTCGTACAAGCCAACTGGTTGCAAGGGGTTACCATTGTACATACGAAGGTTGATAGTATATGGTATAAGTTACAGCGAGCCAAGTTTTTCCATAAATTGGAGGACATCATGCATGTAGACGCCCCTTTGTCAATGATACACCACTGAAAAATGACGTTCTTGATGTAGACCAAGATCTGTAACGAAACTGATGAGGGGAGATGAGGAGTTTTTTCTTTGTCAACATCAAAGATAGCATGTGATCATTTGAAGGATCAACAATTACCAAAGTAGAGAATAAATCCATTTATTGTGAAGGGCACATCTAGGGAACTTCTAGCTTTGACATGGTAGCAAGAGAGTTTTCCAAGTCATCTACTAGGCTATAGTGATGGTAACCTCTATAATTGCTAGCATTTTGATGTAACGACACATTGTGTATCTTTGGAGGAACATTTAGCTTAGTTCGAGGGATTTATGGGGTACCATTTGATCACAAGGGATTAACTGGGGGAGAAATATCATACCATGTGCATTCATATTGGGGATTATATATTGAGAAAAAAATGGCATAATATATTTAGTATATAATAGGGGGTAAAAGGTTTTTATATTGGCGAGTATAAAAAATGGAGCTCAAAATAAATGAAAAATATAAGGGATATAAAAAATGGATACTTACAATATTTAGTTCAAGTAGGGTTTTCTTAAATTGGGAAGGTGTATTTGTTTTGTATTGGTAGGGGGTTAAATAATGTGATTTTTAAAGGTATTTTACAATATGTAGTCAAATTAAGGGTATTTTTTAGTATGCCACGAATGCATGTGCTATGTCAGAGGGTCATTGAGTGAATCCCCTATGCATTTGATGATGAAGGAAGATTTTTGATATCGTTTGATTGCTTCTCAAGAGGTTGATCATATTGACGTGTCCGAGTTTGAAGATTTAGCTCATCAAAATATGATGAGTTCCATCCCCAGGTTCATGAGGTGGTAGAATTGGAGGATTTGAACCACCTTGGGTGGTCATATATCCTTGGGTAAGAAAAGGATTCATAAGCATGGTAAATTGTGTAGAAGGAGGAGTGGAAGTTGGAACATGTTTCTTCCTTTTAGATGTAACATCTTGATTTTCCCACACTTAATGCATATGAGGGAAGAGGGGACAATCATGCATGTAATGTCCATAAATACTACATTATGCACAAGGCTCATTCATATGAAGAGACTTGTTCTACTTTGGTTGAGTGCGCTTTTGTTGGCTTGAAGAATTAGACTTTTCATCGTGCTTAGCATTAGGTTGTTGACGTTGGTCTCCCTAGTTTACCCTAAGATGGTTTATTCTACATGCATTTCCCTTTATTTATTCTCTTTTGTTTAGTGGGGTTGGCATCATTTTGCTAAGAATTACCTGACCTAGCTCAGGTAGAGGAAGAAAATACATAGAGGGTTCAGGTGCGGGTGCCTAAGGGGCTAAAGAACTAGGTCATGTATAAGGATGATAAGGATTTGCAGGTACATTTGAATGACAAGGTTGAGTATTAACTAGCCCTAGAATCAATTTATGCGAGTGGTAAATCCATAAGAAGTAATCGTACCTTGTTATGAATTAACTCGCAAAGTATTAGGGGAGGGGTAAGCATAAGTGGTACTAGGCCCCCCTTGGGGTGGGTCATATCCCATGTTTCCTTGTAGATATTGGGAAGGATGTTGGTAAGAAATTAATTGAATCATTCCATCAGCAACATGTGATGCCCCTAGTGTAGAGAAAGCACCAAAGAAGGTGATGTTAGGATGAAAAATGTAAACATAAACAGATTGGGCATAGATTAGATTGAATTGTAAAGCCTATTTAATGGGATCTTCTTCGATTTTGGGAAAGGTGGATGCAACTTCTATAGAAATTAGGGCAAGTAAGAATTTGAAGAGCTAGTCTAAAAAGACATGATCTTCGAACTATGAAGCTTTGCACAAGCTCCACCTTCTGTGTGATTCCTGAACATGATCAGAGATATGGGTCACAATGCTTTTTTGACATGTACTTAGCAGTTCAATGTCATCATCATAACAGATAGGTAACTGGATATAGGATAATAAAGCCTTCACAAGATTTTCAAACACTTGATGGGAGGTGTGAGGTTGGTCTACATGCCATTTGGCAACAACACCTATGAGAGTGCTATGAAATAGTCAAAGACAAATGGAACCCTCCATTGTGGAATTGAAGGAACACCACATATGAAAGGATAATATGTGATTGGAAGGATCCTCTCTAGGGTTTGCTTCAAACTGGGGATGTCTGGTGTAGGCTTCATTGGCACAAGGGGGCTAATTAAGATAATGTTGAAGAGGATTATTAATTAGATGATTCAAGTGAGGGAGATATAAACCAACCATATAAGGATTAAAAGGTTGGATGCTAATAACTACTTGCGAGTTCCTATGGGACCCTGATTATGACCAAAGTTTACAGCGGTATTTCCTCTGCTATTGGCACATGCATTGGGACCAGTGATTCCACCAATGTTTACGCTAGCCAAGATAGTGGATGGGGGCTTATAGGTTTCAAAGTGCGAGGAAGAATTAGATGAATTTGAAGAGCTAGAATCTGAAGGCAGACTAGGGGGAGGGACCTTGACTCGTTTAGTAGGTGGTAGAGGATATCCTAGCAGAAACTGAGGATGAAGATGACATAGTCTTTAACCTACATGATTAAGAAATGACACAATCAAAATTTTTATCTCTCTCAATCCTTAATAAATTTCAATTTAAAATAAATACAAAATATATCTCTTACAAATGTATAAGCCATACCATATCACTAGAATACTATTTCTCTTGAAAAATTTAAATGTATAAATCTAATTTGTCAAACCTAGCTAGCATGGATTCACCTTAATGCTCAATCTAGCAAACGCCTAGAGTGATCAAAAGGGAAAATATATTTTAGAGTGAAAAGAGATTTGATGGCCAATAATGTTGGGTATATTTGGAGTTAAGATGGATCTAAGCTTGTTCATTTATTAATTATTAATTATTAATTATTAATTATTAATTATAATTATATAGTTATATGTTAGATTTCAGGCTTCTGTGGAAGTTTTTTGCAGTGGTATGATCCGGATTGTCCACAGTCTTTTTTCATTGAGTCGACGTTTCAAACCCAAAGGGGGTCCATCATCAGGACAAATAATTAATAAAAAAATTAATTTATTTTTTTTGTTTTTTAATTTAAAGTTATTTTTATATATTTTCTCATTTAATTATTTTATTTAATTTATTTTTATCTAATTACAACATCCCTTCCATAATGGGTTGGAGAGAACCTCTCAACACAACAAGCTTAGATCGATTTTAAGTCTAAATCTACCATGTACCAAGAGGGATCAAATATCTTTTCACTTGAAAAGAGATTTGGACCTCAAGAAATTTGATCCCTCTTAGTGCTTGACATATTCTGTGTTAAGATGGATCTATGCTGATTTAATTATTAATTATTAATTCTAATTCTAATTCTAATTATACTTATCAATTCCATGCTTTTTGTTTTAGTTTTGTGTAATTTTACCAAGTCGATATCTTAAACAAGACATTGCACCTAGGCACATTCTATAACCTAGTATCAGGGAGATGTGTAAGTATGTCTCTCCATCCAATAAATAATAATAAAACCAGAAAAAAATAGTTTCGGTGTTAAAAAAAAAATGAAAATAACCATATAGATAAACAAAATACAATACAATTATCCCATGGGTTTAATAGTTCTTTTATCATTTAGGTTGAATTTGAATGGATCATAAATTTACCTTCAACAATTTTTTGGCACATTAATATTCCAAATTAGGTAAAATTTTAAACATCTTTACTCTTTACTAAATCCAATACCATTTCTTAAATAGAAGTAAAAAGGTTATTTCAAAAAAAAAAAAATCTTGCTCTAAAATCTTTTAATATTTCTTTTAATTAATTATTTGCAAAATGAATTTTTAAAAGGAAAACCATATCCTATGGATATATTAAAATCTCTACAGACAAATATTTGCGCGTCATAGTTGTAATGTTTGAAAATATTAATTTGATGTAGTTTTATTATAAATTTTGTTAACATGCTATGTAAAAAATATTATTAAATCTAATATTAATATTGAAGTATTCATATTCATATTAATATTATTATTAAATATCATATTAAATATTATTAAATATAATACTTTGGATTATACAATATTAAACTTAATATAGTATTTACTTTGTTAATATTATAATATATATTACTATATCATGATATATATTAACTCTAGATATATATGGGAGGGAAGAACAAAGACATAGAGTGATAAAGGTTAAGAGATAGAGGGAGTGAGAGAAAGGGAGAGAGGAACAAGGGAGAGATGAAGAGAGAGTTTGTAATCCTAATGCATTGATTTAAGTGGCGATGCTAATTTCTAATCCTATTTGATGATGTCCATTAGATACATTGATTTTATTGTAGACTTGCATTAGATGCATAAATTCCAGTGTATATGTTTTTTCCTAATTCTATTTGATTGGATGTGTTGATTTTAGTGTAGATGTTGATTTATGATTTGATGTAGCTGGATGCATGATGGTATATTATTTTTAAAGTGATTGGATTAATAGTGTGATTGATTTTAGTGTAAGCACAAAAAAAATATTGACAATGTGCATTATTACAATAGATTGAGTTAAATATTTGAATGGTTTATGATGTCAACTACTTTTTCATATAAGTAATATGAAAAGATGGAAAAAATAATAGGGGTGACGATAAGAATAGTTGAAGAAAATAGTTTGAGATTGATCACAATGAAGACTATTTGTAATTGACTACATTTTTATTATTCATATTTTATGTCATTCAACACTATTAGATTGTCAGTTTGCATTCAAAAAAATATTTCATAATTAAAGTTATTAACAATATATATGATAACAATTTAAGGTAATTGAGCAAATTTAGACAATATTAAGAATTAATTAGTTGTCAAAATTTGTGATACGTAAAACCAAATGAGATAGACAACTATATACACATATAGAAATATAGACAACAATTGTAAGATTCACAAATATTACCATCTAGATCCAAGCACGTAAACACACAAACCACTCAAAACATCGAAACACAGAGATGCAAACCACTCAAGGAAAAAAAATATTGAAAATAAGAAAATGATATAGTTATCTTAAGCAAAGAAATTTATGTCAAACATATACATAATAATGATAATAAAAATGTTGACATTGTTGCCATCAGTTGGAATCATCCTAGATCCATATAACTCTGTATTTTGAGAGACATCAAATCCCTCGAGATGCAAACCATTCCTTAGATTCTACATTCCAAAAAAAATTACACCTCAAAGAATTTGATCAACACATAATAAATCATAAGACACAATAATTTTTAATTATTTTAATAATAAAACAAATGAAAATTTATTTATTATTCATTTTATCATTTAAAAGAATACAATTTTTCAATGAATTTAATAATCATACTTACCATTATTATTTAAAAATTCCATAACTATGTAATAATGTTTCCATTAAGAAGTAAATTTTATTTTTCAAAGTTAAATATATATTACATATATGAAAATATTTAACCATTAAACTATATTTAATACTCAATGTTAAAAAAGCAGTAGGTCAATCATAAACCTACACCATAATGATTAATATTCGTCATTTTAAAAAAACATGTTTTATAGAAAAACAGAACTACATTCTATTTATTTAACTAATTTTACAATATTACAAATTTATATTTAATTAATTTTACAATATAACAAAAATCAATTATACATTGCATAACTTTTTTAATTTTTCCAACTAACTAAGCATAATCTCTCGTCTTTTCCCAAATAAACCTCTTCCCAAATACAAAGAAGACTAGCATGGGCTAGAATAACACTCACAAATCGAGAACTACCCATAATCCAGGGTGAAGAAATACAAAATAAAAAAAAGAAGAATAGCAGGGCCCTAGGCCAGGATGACAACCACAAATCAAGAACCACCCATAATATGGGTAATCTCTCTTACTGAGCACAGAATCTCTCGCACGAAAATAGTTAAAACACTCACTTATGGTAATGAGGATCAGCATGGCCCCTGCGCAAAATGACACACAAATCGAGAACTACTCATAAAGTGAACACAGAATCTCTCCTTTCGCGAAATTAGTTAAAATACTTACTTTTTGCAATAACGGTAGTTTAAGGAGGTGGAAGAGTTGTCGGGAAAGTTATGGAAATTCCAATTATATTGAGAGAAAATTGCGCAATAATTTTTTAAATCTAAGTTATAATTGTTAAACTTCAAAATCTTAGACCTTTTGAGTGCTGAATTTATTTCCACCATAAAAACACAACTCAAAAACTGAATCTACAAAAAAATTTGAAAAAATTCAAAATTTTTTACAAGAATTCCAACCACTTTTAACAGTACAATGTAAAAAATCCCTTCTAAGCTCGTGAGGCGGCGCTTAACCTTGAGATCACGGTTGCGAATTCCGTCTCCGCCAGACGAGATTCCCACTGGTCAATAACCGTTACCAACGCCACTCGACCACGAGATTCCCACTGGTCGATAACCGTTACCAACGCCACCTGACCACCCGCTTATCATTAAATTTTACAACGGAATAATCGCCGTAACCTCACTCCTCTACCACCCGACAGATCACGCCCCACCAGACCATAGCCGGACAAACAACGTGTGGTTGAACTTACGATCAATCCACAATAGGACAGAACCTTTTATATGTATGGAGATCAAGCCTGTCAAAAAAGATTTTTTTCACTGAACTCTAACAGCCATGAACGCAAACCTAATTCACCCAACTCTCTAACAGACATGAACGTAAACCTAATTCCATCAGCATGATGCTGAAAGCTCTGAATTCTGACAACAATCAAAAGTTTGTGGGGGATTCCAATTAACATGAAGTACCAGCCCCATGTGAATACGGGGCCTGTTCTGCTCAAATCTAGCAATGCAGACAGTCCCTAGTACTGAGCGATTGAGACTCGTCACATGCATTCGTCCTTCAAGATGCAAAAGCAAAATTGTCACGGACCAGCACGGTCCTGTCCTCCTAGTCGCGTTAGTAACCTGTACGTAGACGTTTTTACTCTTTCGGGTCGCTATTCCACTTAAATTTGGCCATGAAATCTTGGAATCTATGTTTTATTAAGTTTTAATCGTAGAAATAATGTTGTAAGAGTACTTAATTTATTTATACATCAAACCTCAAAAATAATTTATATACTCAAAAATACATTTTAAAAAACATCTTATACACTCAAAATACATTTTAAATATTACACTTTAAAGTTTAAATTACTCAGCGAAAAATAAAAAACATCGGATAGTTACACCCTCCTAATTCCTTGTACCCATAAGTGGGGAACTTATTATTTGGTTTCACTCGGACATCTTGCAGATTGACATTAAATGCACGCTCTAGCAATTTCCTAATTCAATATCGAGTTATGACTAATCATACGACTGTTAGTTTTGATGTGGATGTTAGTTTTTAGTGCTTATATATAGAGAACGAATGTATTGTCATACCACATAGTCTTCTGCAAGCTTCCCATTCCTTCTTTTCTGTGATAATTGTTTTGCTTCTGAAATCAATGGCAAAAAGGATGAGGAATCCTCAAGTTCTTTTCAAGCAGATGATCAGAGCATTTTGCAAGGCAGGCCATGTCTATAAGGTAACTGGGAATCACCTCTCTCCAAAGAAGAGAAGGTATTTCGCAATGAAAGATGAGGTCATGGGAAGATCATGCAGTGCTCTGCCCACAGATGTCCCCAAGGGACACTGTGCAGTGTATATTGGAAGCGAACGCAGTAGATTTATCATCCCCACCCTTTATTTGAATCATTCGCTGTTCCGGGCATTGCTAGAGAAGGCTGAGGAAGAGTATGGGTTTGATCACCATATGGGACTCATTATTCCCTGTGAAGAAGCTGTTTTCCAGTCACTGACCTCTATGTTGGAGAAAAAAGGATGCCGCAAGTGGAACTTTGAAGCTGTATGAGCTCTTGCATATGCAGTGACACATAGATTGCGTGCAATCTGTTAAAATGAAGCCAAACTCGGCCAAGATATCGAGAATTACAGCAGCTGGCTTGGCTGGAGCTGTAGAGATGTCCTTTGAAATTGAAAGTAAAACCAAAGATATTCATTGGCTTTTCTTCCTTTCAATTTTGACTTGGAGAAGGTGCAGGACTCCATTATAATCGTACTAGCAACCAACATGATTTGAGTTGCTTAGGAATTTTAGGAATTTTCAGCTCATCTGTCTTACCGTCTAAGATTTTGCATCAGGCAGTGATACTTCTCAAATCATCTCCTTCAAAATAATGTAGAAAGAACCGAGAGGTCAAGGGACACTATTGAACCAAGGGCTGTTCAAAATTTGTACAGAGAAATGCAATTATAGATCAAATAGGAACTTTGGAACACTGCTGGATACACTTTTCTGGCCTAAGGCTGGTTGAGAATGACCCTTAGTCTTGGTCATTTTATGAGTTATGGCTACTTGTGACAAGCTCGTCCATTGGTGTGCTAATCTGTACAGGAATAAACTCTCAAAAGTCCAGGAGTTATGTAGAATTGAGTCTTCTGTGATCCATGTCAAATTTATGAGAGATTCTTCAGGGTAAATCATATATTTCATTTGTCGAACCAACTAATATGGTTCATTGTCAAGACCAAAAATTAATCAACTATTTTCTTTAATGGCATTTTACATGATTTTACTGCTTGTGATCCCTTTCGTGCAATTCCAGGGCTTGAGAAATGCAGTCTTCACGACGATTTCTATATGAAATATGGTAACTTTCCATTCTAATTTCCGATCATACAGATGTTATTCAAAATAGTAGTTGGATATGAAATTCAAAAAAACACCTATAAAGTTAATTAGTCAATTAAAAAAAAAAAAAAAATCATTACCACGTACTGAAAAATAAAAAATTTAAATTTTTATTTATTATTTAGAAATATATAATAAAAAATAAAATTTTTAATTTTAATATTTATTTTATTATAATAAATTTTTCAATTTGTAAATATATTTTATTAAAATAATATAAAAATTTTCATTATTACTAACATACATATTTAAAAAACAAAACTCATTATTTATATTGACACTTACTAAATCACATTTATTAATAATTTAATTAATTAAAAAAAAACATTATTACCTTGAAAATATGCAAATTTTCATTTACATATACTACAATATTTTAAATTTTCATTAAAATTAAATCTTTATTTTTTTAATAATATAAATTTCCTAAAAACCCTACTCTTAAGTACCAAACCTATAATTACGTACTAGAAATAACACCAATATTACTTTGTTATTTAATGAACTGTTAGACAGAAAACTTCGAAAAAATGGATTTAAAACATAATTGCCTAACACCATTATAGCTTTCTTATTTAATTAACAGTTAGACAGAAAACTTCGAAAGAATAGACTTAAAGACATAATCGCCCAGAAGCCAGAAGAACGAGAATGAGATATCGTCATTTCTAAAGATAAAATTTGGAGGGAATTTAATATCACAATACAAAAGTGTCTACATATTAAAGAGAGTACGATTTAAACTAGGGTTACACGCAATGAATATATACTAACTTTATGTTAGTAAATGTATACGTAGAGTTTATTATAGTAAATGTGTTAGATGGTTCATGTTTTTGTGTATGTCTATATATATAGAAATTGAGTTAAAAATTATTGGAATTATAAATGTGTGGGGTTTAATTTGTATCATCTAATTATATAAGAGTTTTTAAAGGTGTATTAGAAAATATATTTTAAATAAGAAATCACTTTGTTATAACTTAAAGAAAATTTTGCATTTTAAAAGATGTGATCTCTTTTAACACTTGGTATATATATATTTTCCATTCCGAGTACCAAAATATTTACATATTTAGTTGAGATTTTGATAATTTTAAGAGGGGGTAAATCGATATTGTTAAATATGGATCACCAAATTCCAATTTTCACTTTTCCTTTCAATCATTAATCATACAATAATTTGCAACACATAAAAACAAAAAATAACATCATCAATCATGGACCATGAGCATCAATACACATGAAGGCACATGAGTCAAGAGATCAACACATAAACACATAAGAACACTAGATATAATGTGGAAACCCTTCTCGGAGAAAAAACACCAATTGCTTTCCTCTGCTTCTTTTTCTTATTAATCAAATTTGATTTTACATCGTATCACTAGCCACTACGAGTGTGCAAACCCCGACTTGTTATGCGCACAAGAAATGAAATGCTTCAGACCATTAGCTGACATAAGCCACCACTTCCTCAAATTTCTAGTCCTTCACTCCCTCAACTACATAGACCATTACCTACTCAAGGCCCCAACCTCCAATAGTTTCATAGGCCACCATCTAGGGAAAGCCACTACTCCCAAAATTTTCAAGCCACAACCTAAAGGAGGCAACCACTCCTTGAATGAGCAAGCCACTACTTGTCAACAACCCTTACCACTAAATACCCCAACCTTCAAGCTCCTATGGACCACATTTCATTCATTTTCAAACTAGGGCCCACACAACATAACTCAATCAACCATAGGTCTCATTTCATTAAATTTCCATACTATACCCACATAGACTCTATGTTCATCAATTGAATGCAATCTCAATTGTCTCAAACCCTATGAAGCACAACTCTCTTTTCTAATATAATCCACATATCAAAAACTTCTACAACATAACTATGCTCAACACAATCACCAATAATATCGACATCACTCTGACATGCAAACCCAACCTACTTACTCTCAGCAACACTCTAACTAGCAGTAATACATCAAGACACATATACACATATCTAAGTGCAAAAGAAAATATATCTCAGTGCGTCTCAACCAAACATTTAGCTTTCAATCTACTAATGCACTAACATACCTACTCCAGTATCTTCCCCTGCACTGCATTGTTAGAAACAACATGACCATGCAAAAGTTTGTCTATACCATTAGCTAAAATAATTCACATTTGTATTCTCCAAATCAGCTATAGGTATTCTAATCACACTAATCCATGTTCTACCATGTGTACTAACTAGATCACATCAAATATACTCCAACCCATTAGCTATAGGTATTTCGTTCTTTGTTTATAAGTAGTTTGTGTCCCTGGTAGCATCACAAAACTTATGCCTTTGATTTTACTAGTTGCACTAAATATTACATCAAATTGTCTAACCATGTGTGCACAGGGTTTTCCATACATCGCACTCTACAAGAGTTGCACTCTAACTGTGCACTCAAATGCTCTCCATTCCCTATCAAACATAAAAACCCAACAATTCGATCACATCCTTCAATCTACCAACACTTCAAACTCTACTCTATGCACTATCTATAACATCTAATCTTCGCAATAAATTGTTGTATAATTTAAACTCAAATATTTGTTAGGACCCCACATTGTCCCTTTTTGACCATATATTTTGCTATTGTGTCATCCTTTTCCAACCTATATTTAAAGTTCATGTTATTTCTTTAACCCATTTGTTCCAAAGGTATACAATATTTCTTCTTATTACTATACGTTTAATTTACTTTACATATAATTACGTTACCTTCATAGTTAATCATTTAATTGGATAGTTGCTGAAACAGTTTATCATTGCAGTCCACGTTGCTGAAACAACCTAAAGACTACAGGGTTACCCTTACAATTTATGTTGCTGAAACAGTTAAGAATAATGCGCAAATCCCGTTGCTGAAACAACCGTGATTTTCATTCTAGATTTGACAGCAACAGAAGAAGATCATCAAAGGAGCTACTACATTGGCTGTAATGACCATAATTCAAAGTAAGCATTACCATAACCATTGTAACAACATTTTGTTAATGGGAAAACTAATTTCCCTATTTTTGCATATTGGGTTAAAGATAGGACTTACAATGTAATCAGTTGTAATAGATGTATCCTCATTAAAAATAGGAGACATCTGTATTAGAGGGGGACGGATAGACTACGGGAAGGGCTAGTTGAAGGAAATGAATTGGAATCTTTTTGTAACATGACATATTGATGGATGAATAAAATATTGTTTTGAACATTTCTTTCTAGTTCCCGTTTCCTGGGGAATCTTGTGAGGAGGACAGGGCCCACCTTCATCACAAGATTCACCCATTACATTTCCGCAGTGGGTTAAGTGTGTCT
Source organism: Pinus taeda (assembly GCA_000404065.3). Classification (NCBI taxonomy): domain Eukaryota; kingdom Viridiplantae; phylum Streptophyta; class Pinopsida; order Pinales; family Pinaceae; genus Pinus; species Pinus taeda. The sequence goes on along the minus strand of APFE030915048.1, from coordinate 38,633 downwards.
TCTATTCATACTTGTTAAAGTTCTGTTCACTGAATGTTGCTTATGCATTATTGCTGAATTCTGTTTTTCCAATTAATTGTTGCATTACCTTCTCAGTTTTATTTACAGTTAATCCGTGCGTGCTTTATTGGCAATTAAGTTTACAGAGTGAGTGGGCAAGTAAAGTAATCAGAAATAGGTGTTGAAGATTCCTGCTTATGGAATAGGTTCCGGTTCTCTGTTACAGCATAGTCAGTGCTTTTCTTTGTAGATTGATTCTTTTTATTAGATTGCTCTTTTTAATGAAATTAAGCATTCTTTGATAATTGTCTTCAATAGATTGTTTTGTTGTAACTCAAAGTAGAGCTTCAGTTTGCTTAGAACAAGTTGTGATTAGTGTACTTATTACTACAACTTTTAGTGCTTTTGGGATTGAGCACAAACAATGTGTAGTTGCCTTTGAAATAAACATAATTCCCTAGGTTGAAAATTTATGTAGCACTTAGTTGCTGAATTGATAAACAATTAAAGTGACCAACATTTTGGCACCGTTGCTGGGGAAGGCAATCATAGATTTCAAAAGCATTAATGTTTTTCTTTCAGATGTGCACAATGCATGAGAGGACGCAATAAAACTAATCCTACAGGTGGCAAGGGCAAAGGAAGAGGAGGAAGAAAATTTTTTATTGATGAGATTATATCAAACACTATAACTTCTTAGAGGCTAAGCTCTCGGAAGCCAAAGACTTAGCATTCTCTCCAAACAAATTATGAAATGGAGGAAGTTGTGGGCCCTGAAAGGGCTGAAGAGATAGTAGAGAATACTGAAGAACTGGTAGAAGACATTGAGGAACTAATAGAAGATATTGAGGGGCCAGTAGAAGACATTGAGCAACCAGTTTAAGACATTGAGGGACCAACGGAAAACGCTGAAGACCAGGCAAGTGCAACAAGGGAACAACCAATGGATGGAAACAATGAAAGACTTTTTGGTGGGGGACAAGTAGGAGGAGAGGGAAGAGGCGAGAATTCTCTCTCCACCTTGGGATCTCCTATTGGGGATCTTCCCAAAGGGGCAACTCCCATGAAGAATATCCCACTCCCAGCCTTACCTAACTTCCATGGTTTATCTTTTGAAGATCCTGATGAGTTTCTTTTTGAGTTTGATATATTGTGTAGAAGTTATGATTATGTTACTAATGCTCAGAAATGGAAGCTATTTCCAGCAACACTAAAAGAAAATGCACTAAGATGGTTTATGAGCCTGGGAGGTCATGTGATCACAACATGGGAGCAAATGAAGGAGAAGTTTTTGACCAAATATCAAGACTATTGCCGAACGAGAGAAAAAAGGGAGGAACTATTTAAAATGGTCCAAAAGGAGGATGAAAATTTGGAGGACTTTGTGGAAAGACTACAATACAATCTGCAGAGATCCGATCACCCCAATGTAAGTAGAGATATCCTTAAAACAATATTATTGGAAGGGGTAAGGGATGATTTTTTAGACATGCTAAATATGCTTGGTAAAGGGGACATATCTAAAGAATCGTATGATGAAATCGTTAACCTCTGCAAGAGATGTTCAAGAGGAGTTGCGAATAGATCAAAAAGCAGGGATAATACATATTCAAGAGTCCAAAAATCAGCCAGTGGAGGAGCAACAAGAGCTGAAATAGATAATCTACTTGAGGAATTCAAAACTAAAATGTTAAGTTCTTTTGCTTCATAGATTGACACCTTGCAGGTTAAGAAGAAACAAGTAGAGGCAGAAGCTACTTTGGCTATCTTCTGTCCCAAATGTAGAGATAAACATCCACTAAGGGAGTGCCCATTGGACAAAGTACCAATTTGAACCATTTGTGAGAAGGAACATGAAACTCAACAATGCCCTTCTTTACGAGGAATAAAAGCAGCATTACAACCAACCGAAGAGGAAGCCGAAGCAATTTATTTATTGACATAGAGAAGGCAATGGAAACCACGTGGACAAGGTATGAACTCTAATATGTCATTTACATCCTCCAATCGTTGGAATAATTATCCTTCTTTTAATCAAGCAAATTACCCGACCTTCAACCAAATGCAATACCCCCCCTTTAATCAGATGAATTTCCCACCCATGTAATAGACATGCCCTCCCTTTGTAGACCCTGCAATGTGGACTTCTTGGCCTCCACAACAATCTTATTTTAATCAATGGAACCTAAACTGGAGAGCTCAACAAATTCCATTCCCAAATCAATTTCCTCAGTTTCAGTAACCACTCTCCCTACCACCATGTGCTCCACAAAATAATCAGACAATAAGACCCCAGCCGCCTATACAACCAAACCCTAACCCTAATAATAATAAATCCATGCAAGTCATCGATATACACAACCAATCTATGCCTCATGTTTTCTCTGCGCAGTGTCTGGGAGAATAGTTGAGCCTATTATTGACGATATTACCTCTTCTGACACTGACAAAGAGGAGATAGAAAGAAATAGTTTAGAAAATAAGGGTGTTGAAACACCAGAGCCACCCTCTAGTAAAGGTGCTGAAACAGCAGAACCACCATTCCCTGAGCATTTGGCTTTGACTAAGACACCTGAGCCACCTGCCTTTAATATTCTAGGGGAATTACAAAACCTTTATGTCAAAATTTTGCTTTACAAGCACTCAGAGATCTACCAATTTATGCCAAAACTATGAGAGACATTTATTAAGAAACCTAGTAGGAAAGCTAAGGACCCCCTTACAGTTCATGTTATGGGTGATCTATCTGCTTTAATGTCCGGAAAAACTCCTCTTGTTAAATATGGTGAGCCGGCCATCCTACGGTTATAGTACAGATTGGAAAAACTATTATTTCACGAGTTCTGGTAGATCTAGGTGCCGCTATAAATATTATGACCCTTGAAACCTCACAACTGTTACAACTGAAGAATGTAATTAGAGAGACACCGACCATTCTGGAGTTAGCTGACCATTCCACAATCAAACCAGAAGGAGTTATTGAGGACCTGATCATTTCAGTTGAATCCTGGAATTACCCAACTGACTTTGCCATATTGCAGACTAAAACAAAGTTGGGGGAAATCCTTTAATTTTGGGAAGACCCTCACTAGCTACAGTTGATGCTTTTATCAGCTGTAGATCAGGTTCAATGACAATTTCTAATGGATGTGAAACTAAGCAGCTTACCCTTTATCCTCATGTCACACCTATGATTAATAACGATGATTATGTATGGTTGGATTACGATGATAATGCTACTCAACTCATTTTGACTATCAGACAAGCTTTAACTGTTAAAGGTACCACAGAGGATGAAGTAATTAGTAATTTTATTTCTGAACCCTCCTCAGTTACATCTAAAACATATAACCAGTTGACTGCAATTTTGGAACTTGAAACCCAAGAAAAGCTTAAATATGAAAATCTACCTCAAACATCAACTGTTATTTCCTCTAAAAGCATAACAGTAGAAATAGAACCTGGTAGAACATTGAACATAAACCCCAACTTATCAGATGCTGAAACATAGCAGTTAATGAAGTTACTTCATGAAAATTAGGAAGCATTGGATTATACAGATATGAAGGGTATCTCCCCTGAATTATGTACTCATCGTATCTATATCAAGGAGGGGTGTCGGCCAGTCTGTCAACCCCAGCGGCGAATGAATCCCAATTTGAGAGAAATTGTTAAAGAAGAACTTCAAAAATTGCTTAATGCAGGGTTTATATACCCCATATCTAACAATGAATGGGTTTCTCCATTAGTGATAGTACCTAAGAAAAATGGAAAATGGAGAGTGTGTGTAGATTATAGAGCTCTAAACAAAGCTACTCAAAAATATCATTTTCCCTTGCCATCCATTGATCAAGTTCTAGTTAATTTGTTAGGAAAGAGATTCTTTTCCTTTTTAGATGGTTTTAGTGGATATAACCAAATCAAAATTGCACCCCAAGACTAGGACAAGACAACCTTTACTAGTCCTTGGGGAACTTTTTTCCTATAGAGTTCTTCCATTTGGACTATGTAATGCTCTAGCAACATTTCAAAGAGCAGTGATAGGAATCTTTTCTGATATGCTTAATGACTCTATGGAGATGTTTATGGATGACTTTACCCCTTATGGTGTGACTTTTGAATATGCAATACAAAACCTTGAAAAATTACTTTAACGTTGTTTACAAGCTCACCTTTCCCTTAGTACTGAAAAATGTCATATGATGATGAACGAAGGAATTGTACTTGGACACTTCATTTCATTTCAAGGAATTCAGGTAGATCCATCCAAAGTACAGGTAATTCAGACCCTTCCTATCCCTAGAACACAAACTGATGTAAGAATTTTTTTAGGACATGCTGGATATTACAGAAGATTTATCAAAAAAAATTCTAAAATAGCTTCTCCTTTGTTTGTGTTGCTTATGAAAAATGTTGAATTTAAGTGGGTTGATCTTTGCCATAAAGCATTTGATGAACTCAAGCATCAGTTGTCTACAGTTCCTATTTTAAGGGGACCTGATTGAGCACTTCCCTTTCATATATCCTCTGATACTTTGGATACTAAAATTTGAGCTATCTTGGGACAAGAGGAAAACCATCTTCCTTATGCTATCTATTTCATTAGTAAGAATATGACTCCTACCGAACTGAATTACACAGTTATTGAAAAGGAATTTTTTGGAGTCATTTATGCTATTAATAAATTTCGACATGACATTACTGGTTACCCTACTTTTTTTCATACTGACCACTCGACTATTAAGTACTTAATGAACAAATTTGTCACAAATGTTCGAGTTACCAGGTGGTTATTATTATTACAAGAATTTGATATCACAATTGGTGATCGACCAGGTAAAGAAAATGTAGTTGTTGATTTCCTTTCTCGGATAAAGGCTAATGATAACAATCTAGTAGATGATTCCTTTCCTGATGAGTATTTATTTGCAGTATCTGATCACTCACCTTGGTATGCAGACATTGCCAATTATATGGTTGCAAGAAAGTTACCATCACACCTATCACATCGTGAGAAAAGAAAGATCATTCAACAAAGTTCTCGGTAGAGCTGGATAAGTGGTTGTATTTTCCATACAGGACTTGATCATGAAATCTGAAGATGCATTAGAGAAGATGAAGTTTATGATATATTAAAGGCTTGTCATGATGGCCCTTGTGGAAGGAATTTTGCTGATAAGAGAACAACACATAAAATTCTTAGAATGGGTTATTATTGGCCCTCACTCTTCAAGGATTCAAAGAAATATGTTTGGGCATGCGATAGTTGTTAGAGAATAGGTCAACCTAATCATAGAGATGAAATGCCATTAAATCCCTAGGTAATACTTGAACCCTTTGAAATATGGGCTTTAGACTTTATAGGACCCATCAATCCTCCATCCAGTCAAAGAGTTTAAATATTGGTTTTCACATATTATATGACTAAATGGGTGGAAGCTAAGGCACTCATTAGAGCTAATGAAGAATCAGTTTTAAACTTTCTATTTGAAGAAATCTTTGTTAGACTTGGAGTGCGTAGAGAGTTAGTTATAGATGGAGGACCTCCTTTCAACTCTCATGGTTTTAAAGCCACGCTTCAAAAATATCATATTCATCATAAAATGACTACGCCTTACCACCCCCAAGCCAATGGATAGGTGGAAAGTACAAACAAAGTCATAGAGGCCATTTTAATAAAAACAATAAAGGAAAATAGAAAGGATTGGTCTCAAAGGCTGCCTGAAGCATTACGAGCTTATAGAACTACTTGGAGGAACATTACAAGATTTTCTCCCTAAGAATTGGTTTATGGTAAAAGTGTTGCTTTTCCTATGGAATTTGAGATTAAAACCTTAAGAGCTGCTTTAGTTGTTAACCTTGATTTGACTGATGCACAGACAACCAAGTTACAGCAGCTTCAGGAGTTGGATGAAAAGAGGTTAGATGCCATCCATCAAACAACTATGATTCAACAGCAAAGAACTAGGTGGCATGATAAAACTATTAAGCATAAGCAGTTCCAAAAAGGTAATTGGGCTTTATCGTATGATTCTCAGTTTGAAAATTTTCAAGGGAGATTATGAACAAGATGGCTGGGACCTTACGAAATAGATACTGTTTTTCCCGATGGAACAGTAAGGCTCCTAACAATTGATGATTCTAGAACACCATTATTAGGAAATGGGTATTGGCTTCATCTGTACTAGCAACCTATTTCTAAAGAGGGATTTAAGGCCACTTGCATGGCAGATTCATATTATATCTTTTTGGGGGAGCTTGTTGCCCCTCATTGCATTTAATTTCTGCATTGTATTTCTTTTAATATTAGATTAGATTTCTCAACTAATAATCCCTGTCATTGGTTGGCATGTTACAATTGATTATTTTGCAGATCCCAGATTAGGAGAGACCGATGAAAAAGAACAATCTCACTGCAAGCAGATTTAAGCTTCATTTCGTGAAAGCATTGTCATCTCATTCCAATCCACAATTCATTCTCCCATTTTGACCATTTTCTTTCTATGTTCCCCATTATTTTTTCAACAACATTTCCCTTATTTTTCCTATTTACAGCAACATTTTTCTTTACTCTTCCATTGCTGAAACACTATCTCCATCTATTTTCCTGTTACTGAAACACCATCTTCCATCTATTTTCCCTATTGCTGAAACACCAACCTTTCCCCATTTTCCATGTTGCTGAAACACCAACTTTTACCCATTTTACCCGTGTTGAAACACCATTTCTCCTCAGGGAATTATCATACATAACTTTCCGTTGTGAGAATCACCAATTTCATTATTTTTATAACTCTGTTCTTTCACTGCCTTCTCCTATGATTATAAAGGCCTTTCATATAATTACCCTCATATTTCAAAACCCTTTTCCATAACCATTGATGATCTATTAGCAACATATATTATATTTTCCAAATATCAATCAAAGGTAAACATGAGGTATGCGTTTGTTATGTGTAAATATTATTAAACTATAGTTAAATGAGAAGATTATGACATTATTACCATGATATCCGTACATTTAAACTCATTATTTTAGCCGTAGTTGGGGGGAATACCAAAATCACACGCCATCATTTTACAACACGCCAATCACCGCCTTTTTTTTACCCACGATCATGTCTTATCACCCTGTTTCTATCCTATTATTCCATGACCTCATTTGCAAAATTTACTCTATCTTGGGTGTGGTAACTCAGTTTTGTACTGTGCATTTTACTGAAGCTAGTAACTATGGGAGGACCTGCTATTCGACATGAACCCAGCTTGATAACTTTATTGGAATTACACCCAGAAGTATATCAGATTTTTCAGTGGGCAGGCTGGGTAGATTATTTTCAGAAGCTTCAGGGATTTGATCCATAGCAAGTCCTTGAATTTGCACATAATCTATGGGATGGCTACTCTACTATTCAAGGAGTTCAAATTCCAGTCTCAAAGGATGATATAGCACAAATTTCAGGCCTACCAACCAATGGCATTTGATGGTTTAGTCATAAACACATCATTTTGAACACACAGCAGGACTTTCTTCTACTAAGAGAGCAGGTCGAGCCTAAAGGCAGGGGTGTCGCACTTCATTCATTATCACCCCCATGGCCGATGGTTGCAGAATTCGTCAAGCACTACCTCACTTGCGAAGGTTGCTACCAGGTAGTCTATCAGCATGATTTTATCTTGTTAAATCATTTGAGACATGGGTGACTGTTAAATATGCCATATTATCTACTTGGGTGTCTAAAAAATATGTCACATTACTGTATGAATGCGAAATACCCACTCCTTTCCCTCACCCATGATCGTCTTGTTCAACTATTAATTCAGAGGGCTTTTGCTCAACAGAATCCTCCTCCTCTTAACAACCCAACCCTAGAACCCCAAGAAGATGCTGAAATTCCTTAAACAGCAGTCGAAATTCCTTAAGAAGCCACTGAAACTCCCGAAGTTCGTCAACCAGCTCCTAAAATTCCTCAATAAACCCCTAGAATCCCTTAACAAGCTGAAAATCCTCCCGCACAGCAACCAGGGAGCATTTCTGATCCCCCAGAAATTCCACCACCCGCATCAGCCAACCCAATTAACCCCTCCACCACATTGACTCCATCCCATAATTTAGCAGAATCATCTAATCCCATTGTCCACATTCCTAGTGATGATTCTAAAGATAACCTTCCGATTACTAAGCTAAAAAGAAGAAATCAAGATAAGACTACTTCCCTACCAAAAAGACGAACAAGGGCCTCAACCAAAGAAGTCACCATCTCTAAAAAACTCACTCACAAAAGGAAAACTACTGCTTTCCCTACCTTTTTACCTCGAAGATGAATGAGGACGTCTACTGAAGTAGCAACTATTGCTACCATCCCAAATTCCCCACCTATTAGCCTAAAACCCCACACCTCACCACAGTCCCAAGTTCCTGCATCTTTACCTGTTTCACCCTCGGATACTGAAATGCAAGATGCCCAGGATTTTGTGACATCATTGTTTTTAGAAAATGTAGTTGTTACACAAGAACCATCTACTGATTTAGCAGCTGTCACACAAGAATCAACTGCGGATCCACCAAATTTGGATACCCAAGATGTTGTACATCATGTAGCTGCCCCATAAGAACCAACTATTAATTTAGCAGTTGCCACATAAGAACCACATGCTGATGAACAGGGAATAGACGACCAAGATGTAGCTACCCCACAAGAACTAGCTACTGATTCAGTAGCTGCCACTTAAGAACCACCCGCTGATGAACAAAACACAGACAACTGGGATGTTTCACGACCCGTATTTGTTACAAAAGAGCCAGCTACTAAGTCAGCAACTACTACATAAGAACCACCTACTGAGACTGCACAAAGCCCGGTCACCTTGGCTTCCCTTCTACAGGAAAATGAGTTTATGAAATCAGAACTCGAAGCTTATAAGTAGGAATTAATAACAACAAAAGAAGCCTATGACAAAGAGCTTAATTTGTACATTTTAGCCCATGCAGCATCCACAGCTAAGAAGAGTACAAAGAAAGACCGGTATAATGAATATATGTGCAGCCAACGTGGTAATATTTATCATCAAGCCAGTTATAAAATAGTTGAAATTCCACTGCATGGAGCCACCCCTGCATCTACTTCTACAGCAATTAAAGAGGAATGCCCTGCTGTCACACAAGAACCAATAGGGCCTTCAAAAATGGTTGGTAAAGAGGGTAAGCAACAAATACCTCGGCCCACTGTGGTTGTTAAAACTGAAAGTCCTGTACTGCTCTCTACAAAAACTGTGTCTACTCAGACTGAACCCTGGCCTACAAAAGCTATGTCTAATCAAACTTTACTGTGCTCTACGAAAACTGTGTCTACTCAAACTGAACCCTGGCCTACAAAGACTATCTTCACTCAGACCAGCAGAACTCAAGCACAAATGGATAAATGGAAGAAAGAATATGTTATGCTGCAAGAGAAAATCTTGCAGGAGCATAAAGCAACATCGCAAAATCACATATATACAAAGTGGGAAGTTTTGGAACAATCTCGTGCCCAGAACAAGGAAAATAAACAACTAAAAACTAGATTCTTTCTCATGTTTGATTTGGTTCAAAGATTACTAGCCACCATGAAACCATCCTCCAATTACTCTTTGTTTCTTGCAGAACGCTTAGCGTTCTTCCAAATAAAGGCAATTAGAGATGGGTGACCCCATGAGCTATCTGCACCTCAATAGTTTGTCAAAACTTTCACAGAAGCATCTACCAGTAAACAAAATTTACTCTGTGAATTGTATCTTCATAATGAAGCCATCCTTGAGGATAGGAAGCTCAATCTGAATCCTCTGGTGGGTGATATTCAGATCAGGGCCCTTGTCTCTTTCCTTGCCAATCAGCTCACGTGGCAGAATGCCTTCCTTTCAGCAAGGCATAATGAACACAATCGTCTTCTGTGGATTTGATCTGAGCAACAGAATGTTGCCATTTTCGTTGCTGAATATCGTAATTTTTTGAGGGAACCAGGGATGAGTGAACACATCAAACAGTTACAAGCAGTAGCCTTAAAAGATTGCCAAGATTATGTCAAAGCCAAGGGAGCTCTTGCCTTACAAGAAAACAACCTATTTTGGCAACAATATTCTAAGGAGAGGAAGGAATATCATCCCTTTAGTCCTCTTAACCTTGAAGCAGCAATTTCATGGCTACCTAACTATGTCAAATGTATTCGGAAGTGTGCCAAAAAATGGTTAGGATATCATTTTCATTTCCATATTCTATGGATGCCAGTACAAGAGTATAAGGATCATTAAAGGTTGTCCAGAAAGGAGCAGGTAGCAACATGGTAGAGATTATAGAATGTTTATCGTTTTAGAGATCTGGCTGATAGCACCTTCTATACTAATTGCTTAAGTAATTTGCACTGCAAGGCACGGTATTCGGACTCAGATTCAGACTAAAGTTGCATGAGGACATGCAACCCTTTCAGTTGGGAGGGATGTTAGGACCCCACATTGTTCCTTTTTGACCATATATTTTTCTATTATGTCATCCTTTTCGAACCTATATTTAAAGTTCATGTTATTTCTTTAACCCATTTGTTCCAAAGGTATACAATATTTCTTCTCATTACTATAACTTACTTTACATATAATTACGTTACCTTCATAGTTAATCATTGAATCAGATAGTTGCTGAAACAGCTTATCATTGCAGTCCATGTTGTTGAAACAACCTCGAGACTGCAGGGTTACCCTTACAGTTTATGTTGCTGAAACAGTTAAGAACAATGTGCAAATCCCGTTGCTGAAACAACCGTGATTTGCATTCTATATTTGACAACAATAGAGGAAGATCATCAAAGGAGTTGCTACACTGGTTGTAACGACCACAATCCAAAGTCAACATTACCATAACCATTGTAACAACATTTTGTTAATGGGAAAACTAATTTCCCTATTTTTGCATATTGGGTTAAAGATAGGACTTACAATGTAATCAGTTGTAATAGATGTCTCCTCAAAAGGAGGAGACATCTAAATTAGAGGGGGATGGAAAAACTATGGGAAGGGCTAGATGAAGGAAAGGAACTGTAATCTTTTTGTAACATGACATATTGATGGATGAATAAAATACTGTGATGAACATTTCTTTGTAGTTCTCATTTCCTGGGGAATATTGTGAGGAGGACAGGGCCCACCTTCATCACAAGATTCACCCATTACATTTCCGCAGTGTGTTAAGTCTGTCTTCTATTCATACCTTGTTAAAGTTCTGTTTACTGAATGTTGCTTATGCGTTATTGCTGAACTCAGTTTTTCCAATCAGTTGTTGCATTACCTTCTCAGTTTTATTTACAGTTAATCCGTGCGTGCTTTATTGGAAATTAAGTTTATAGAGTAAGTTGGCAAGTAAAGTAATCAGAAACAGGTGCTAAAGATTCCTGCTTGTGGAATAGGGTCATGTTCTCTGTTACAGCATAGTCAGTGCTTTTCTTTGTAGATTGATTCTTTTTATTAGATTGCTGTTTTTAATGAAATTAAGCATTCTTTGATAATTGTTTGCAATATATTTTTTTGCTGTAACTCAGAGTAGAGCTTCAGTTTTCTTAGAACAATGTGTGACTAGTATACTTATTACTACAACTTTTACTATTTTTGGGATTGATTACAAACAATGTGTAATTGCCTTTGGAATAAACAGACTTCCCTGGGTTCACAATTTATGTAGCACTTAGTTGTTGAATTGATAAAAAATTAAAGCGACCAACAATAGCCATCACACTCTTCCTCTGACATGCACAATCAATCACTCAATATTCCATGGCAAGGCAATGAAAAATCACTCACCAACCCCAAATCAATAAACAACATCATGTATATAGTTTATTTTCCTATAAATTATTTGGAATCGACCACTATATCTATAACTCATCTCATAAATTTGTTCACACCCATTGAAGAAAAAATCAACCAACTAATGATGATGAAGTCATCTATACTTTGAAGACCATGTCAAGATTTCTTGATTGCATCCAATTCCAAGGGAAATTCACTACGTTAAGCCCAAGGTATTCTATTTTCGCACCTAGAGGAAGTTTCAAGGCACAAACGATGATTCCTAGGTAAAGAGCAGTGAGAATACAAAGTAAAAACTAAAGTAGTATGACAATGCCACTAGATGACTGCGGACTGCCTATGGAAGTCCCTGTAATAATGGAAAATTAGAATTTCTCCAACCCAGATCTACTTCCAACTTCAAGCCACCTCCTTAGACACCTTTGAAACACCAAGAGAAAATTAACACTGATCAAGCCATGCACATGGTCATATGGATGTTGACATGAATGCCAACACCATTTGGCCAACAATCTTCCCCTTTGGCATTTACGGTAACCTACAACCACAATCATCAATATGATATTATTGACCAATCTACAATCTTCTCTAACTAGATGGTCTTCACTCTCCATTGATTGTCTCACTCTCCACCTTTAACATCAATGGAAAAGGGTGGTCAAGCCTCACTGAATAAACCATCGTGGCATTGACTGAACTCTTTTGATACCAATTATTTTCCAATGAAATCAAATCAGCTACACCACCTGCATGATAATCATTAAGAACCAAAATAATTGTTGCCTCCTCCAACCAACATGGGACAATGCCAACACCATGATCTTCCTCTTGTTGAACATGATCCCCTTGAACATATATTGGGGTGGCAAATAACTTCATCAAGTTGTTGTACAAAAATATTCTGCTACTCTTCAATAAGCCTCCTTTCCACTTGTAAGAGACTATTCCAATAGACCAAAGCTTCATAACAAACACTAATAAACGATACATTAGAGTACTAGGTTAATAAGCAAAATAGAAAGCTATAACAATGATACGCAAAATCCCATACATGGCTAAAGTATGACTCTTCTGTGCATGACTATCATCATGATTACATAACCAATAAACCAAATAATGAAATAAACAATTATACACGGCTAATAAAATGCACACAACAATGCTTACATGGTTGAAGCATATGTCTTCTACTATGCATGCCAAAACACCAGTGACTCTCTCTCTCCTTTGCATGACTGATACTAGGACTATTCAACCAACAAATTAAAATGATGAAAAAGTACATACATATGGTTGAAACAACAACTTCCACTCATGATAACAAAAAATATATGTTACAAACAAAAATGAGTGAAACAAAAATAGAAGTGACACATAGCCCTCAAAATTATAAAGCTTTGAACAACTCCCCATGGGTTGACTTACCTTCTAAACTGCATGTTGGTTCTCCAAACCTTATTATATTACAGGTCCTTGACATACTATTTTGTTTCTACAACTCGTATTCCTACCTTCTCATGTTGTTACCATCTGCTCCTTCTAAGACCAAACACTCTTATGCAGTCTTGCTTGTGAATAGATATGAGATTGATGGACTACAATGGAGGCTATGATTCTTCTATTTGAAATATAAAGAGGAATATAATTTCTTCAATCACTTTCTTTTTCCTACTCTTCCCTTCAACACATACATGTTGTCCAAGGTGCTAATTCCCCTTGCAATTACTCTCTTTGACCTTACTTTTATGATGGAACAACCTTTATAACTGAAGATCTCTTCCTTTCCTCCATCAACCATGTGGCTTATGCTTAAGATATTATGATGAAGTCCTTCAACCAACAACACATCAGCTACATTTGTCTTCCTATCAACAAGATTGGCCTTACCTTTTCCCATCAGCTTAGCATAAGTATTATTTTCGAGAATGACATGGCCATATTTGGTCTTCCTCAAGGAGAGGAAACTACTCTTGTCCCCTAACATATGATGGGAATGACCACTATATATGTACCATTAGTCATTATCATCTAAAGTGCATAAGATGATACCATAATTTACTTGCATCTCCTCCTTTTTCAACATTGTGGTAGGATGCATCTTTACATGCTAATTCTCCTGTTGTTTTTTGGTATGTCTACTTTGAATCTACTACTCATTTTTCATGCTTTTCCTCGAGGAATTGAACAACTTGCAGTCTCTAGCCATGTAAAGAAGATCATCACAAGTGTGGTTGCACCTGACATGATCGATATATGAGGAAACAAAGTCATATTTCCTTGTGCTCACATTATGTTTATCCCTTGCACTCATCAAACTTCCATTATATGCATGCTATTTGCAATCAATTTCCTTATGGAAAAACATGTTTAAATGATAAACAATGACCATAAAATCAACTAATATTCTTTATGGATGTTGAATTCATTTAATACCCAAAGTTTCATTAGATTTTCACATTCACTTCTATAGCTAGTTACAACATGTCCAAAATTAGCACTCAATCTCATCCAACAAAGGAGCAAATGGATTGTTGCTTCTCCTTTGAAATTTGTCAAATCTACCATAATTCTCTCGTGGAGAGAATGGTCTTGTTGATATGAATTCCCTTCCTTCTCCATTCATCTACTAATGTTGGATTTGTTTTTTTCTACCTTTCCTCCTACTCTTGTTGGTACCGTTTTTTCTACAAGCTTCTTAGGATCTACATTGTGGTTTGCATGTGCCTATGAGATGGATTGTCCCTTCTGAAAGAGCAGGCCATATACGTTTAAGGTTGATCTATGGCTCTCAAGAATGTTATACAAAATTGATCTAGGAGGATACTAGCGACCACCCGCCTATTCCACTTAGACCCCCACCATTGTTTCTTTCAGTTTTTCAGTTTCCTTAATCATATAACACTTTAATTTATTTAATAGTTTCACAGGTTGTGAACTTTTAGAGTTGCTTTGAGGCTCTAAACGAATTGTTTTTGGAAAACATGAAAATGTGAGGCGTTCACTAACATTTGCAATCAAAAGTTGTTTCCTTGTATAGATATATATAACGAGGTATCATGCATGTCAATTGGATATCGTATGCCAAAGTTACAACCTCAAGAAGATGATGTACCAATTTACCCCAAGGGGGCCCATAATTTTGGCACTTCATCTCCTAGGGTTAGGTTTTTAGAAGATTATGGTTTTCCATTGTTTATTAATAATAAATAGGCCTTTGAGCCTTATTATAACACAAATCAGAGCCATGTAGCCACCACATCTCTTCTCAGAGATAAGCTACCATCGCCCGAGCTAGTTTATTTACATTATGTATGTAAGCATATTTCAGTAATATTAATGAAATGATGATTTATCTCTACTGCATCTCTATTTTTATGTTTATATATGTATTTTGTTGTGTTCGAGCATAAGTGTAGATCATTGATATCAGAGTGGCTTCTCTTTCTCTGTTTTTCTTTGCATGTCCCCAATGAATTCGAGGTATAAGGAGTTATGGATCAAACTCGTTAAACCTTTGCAAGTCTAGCCTCGCAAACTGCGATGGCCTCCCATGGCAGAAGAAATGAAAGACGAGGGAGAAATGGATCATTTCAAAATATTTCTTAAACAATATCTCGAGCAATAAAGGAACACAATGATGGACAACTTTTCTTAGATCCTTTGGTAGCTACCCAAAGGCGACGCATCTTCATCCAACAATGACTCTAGAGGCACCACTTCCTTTAAGGTACAAGTTAACTTTTACACCCCCATATTTGAAGGCTAGATAGATGTAGATGATGTCGATAAATGGTTAAAATTTTACACCACCAATGAAGGAATCTCCACATCAGCTAGTAGTGTCGCCTTCCCTACAACATCAAACCCTTCACAGATGAGGTAATGTGTGATGTTTCTCCTCTTGAAGTTTGTGATTTGTTATTGTGCTGACCATACTTGTGGAAGCATCATGTTGTGTATGAGTCTAGGCCTCACACTCTGATTATTACTTTTGGAAATAAGTTATACAAGATACCAGAGGCTCCTATCACCATATCTTTGATATCTGCGAAGCAATGCAGTAAGATAATTTCCCATACTGGGAAATTTGTCTTCCTTATGATTCTCCCTCAGGGCAAGAAGAATATTGTGGCCACATCTACAACCTCCAAACAAGATTCCTTAGCACAACAGAAGCAGATGTAGAAGGTTGTAGAGAAGTACAGGGACATCCTCACCTCACCCATAGAGGTACCCCTACACTGTCAGGTCAAGCACTCCATCGATCTAACCGCAAGTTCGATGCTACCCAATGGACCAATCTAGTGACACTCTGTTCCAGAGAATGATGAAAGCAAGAGGAAGATTCAGGAGTTATTGTAGAAAGGGCACATCAGGTCAAGCTCATCACCCTATGGGAGACCGATCGTGTTGGTATAGAAGAAGGACATAACCTTGAGGCTTTGTATTGACTATCAGGTGTTGAACAAGATCATTATCCAATCCCCACATGTTGATGACCTTATAAACCAGTTTAAGGGGGGCAAATATTTTAGCAAGATTGACTTGAAGTCGAATTATCATCAGGTACCAATCGAACCCTCCGATGTGTGAAAGACTACCTTCAAATCCAAGGGGGCCCTTTTTGAATTGTTGGTCATGCCTTTCGGGTTGAGGAATGTCCCTGCAACCTTCATGAGGGTGACGAATGACATATAGCGACCCTTCAACAACTCATTCGTGGTAGTGTATTGGGATGACATCTTGATCTTCGATCAAAGTTGGGAAGAACATCTACACCATATTCAACAGGTCCTCCAAACCCTGGGACAACACATATTTTGTCCTAATTTGGAGAAATGAAATTTTGGTATGACCTAGGTTCAATATTTGGGGTACATCATTGATGAGCAGGGTGTACATGTGGACCTAACTAAGATACAAGTTATTCGAGATTAGCTAGCCCCAACCACTCTAATAGAGCTCTGCAACTTTCTGGGTTTTGCAAACTTATACCATAGGTTCATGATGGGTTTCTCTCATATCCCTTAGGCTTTGAGTCAATTCACCAAGGGTGGAGTAAAATAAAATTTCTTTTGGTTTGAATCCCAATAGAAGGAATTTTCCGAGTTGAAGCATCACCTCTTCTTTGCACCAGTGGTTGCATTACGAGACCTACAACAACCATTTGAGATTGTGACAGATGCCTCTGATTATGCTATTGGTGCAGTTCTTACTCAATAAGGGCATCCAATGGTATGTCACAGTGAGACACTTTCAGACAAAGAATGAAAGTATCCCACCTATGACAAAGATATGCATTCTATTTTGTAGGCCTCTCAACAGTAGAATCATTACATTCTAGGGAAGGAAATGGTCATCCACATAGACCACTGACCCATGTCTTTTATATAGACACAAGGAAAGTTACATAATGATCACCATAAAAAATGTTCCACATACCTACAACAGTTCCATTTGAACATTAAGTACAAAAGAGAAACATTTTTAATGTTTTTGACTGCCTCAGTCGACCTTCAGGTCATGGGGCTAACCATTATGCTTGAATCTTGTAAACATGAGACTTCAAAATGGCCACATATTTACAATAGTGATCCAGAATTCAGCGCCACATACCAGATGCTCCTAGAAGGTAAGAAAGTTCTAGAATTTGACCTTGAGGATGTGCCATTATGCGACCTCATACACCTTTTTGTTCCATAAAGCGAGCTTGCAAAGATGATTTAGGATGAGCACTACAATCGATTAGCTAGACATTTTGGGGAAGAAAAAATAGTGGTAGTGTTGGAAAGTATTTTTATTTTCCCAAATTTTGATAGAATGTTGGGAACTACATGAGATCCTTCACTGCCTGCACCATTTCCAAACCTGCAATCAAGAAGAAAGGCTTGTCTACTCCTCTTCCTACTCCTAGTGGCCCTAGGAATCCATCTCCATGGATAACATATTGAGACTTACTTCTATCGATCATGTAAACGACTTTGTTTTCAAGGTCATCGAAAAATTCTCTAAGATGGAAATTCTAGCAGCTTGCAAGAAGAGTATCACAATAGAATCCACTTCCGAACTCTTATTTGAATGTATGTGGGTACACTTTGGGATCCCAAAATCCATTATCTCAGATTGGGACAACAGATTCCTAAGTGCATTCTAATCAAGCCTTTGGTTGATATTAGATACCAAGATCATTGAGTTTATGGCCTTCCACCCTCAAACTAATGGCAAGACAAAGGTCGTGAATATGACGATCATGCACATCCTATGCATGTACGAGTCGAAGCATCTGTGAACATGGGACGAAAGCCTCCCATATGTCTAGCATAGCTATAACAGAGCTCTCCACAATTAACTAGTCATATCCATTTTCACGTGGGACTGAGATTCCAACCACTAAGTCCCATTGTTGTTTCCATAAAACTTATGGTACTCAGGTATATTCTTCTCATGTCCAGTCCAAAGCCGACAGAGCTAACAACTTCATTCAGTGCATTCAACACATCCGCTAGTAGGTCCATGACATATTGGATAGAGCAAATGCTAAGTACAAACAACATCATGACTAACATCAAGTGCCACACTAGTTTTAGGTGGGCGACAAAGTTTGGTTACATTTGCAGAAGGAGTGCCTCACTAGGGCCTACCACAAGCATTGACAACTTTGATATGGTCCTTACACCATCACTAAGGCTATAGGGGGCACTTCTTTCGAGCTAAAAATTCCATCATTGCTTGGATTGCACCGAGTGTTTAATGTAGTTTTCCTTTTGCCATACTTTCCACCAATACTGGACACATCAAACATTGCAGAACAAATCACATCAATAGAGCTAAACCCATACTACTTTGATGAGGCCACAATTGATCAGATCATGGAAATGTAGATAAAAAACACTTGCTGACAAATATCTAACTATACCAGGTTGTCAAAGTTGGCTAGCTCCTACACCAAGGCAATTGACTCACTAGGGACCAAGTTTAACAGAAGATTCCACACCTCATGGAGACAATCAACACAATAGGGACCATTGCTTCCTAAGGACAAGGAGGGACTGATCCAAGTGGATTGGTGAAGTGCTCAAAAAAATAGCTCAAAATTCAAAGTTGTTCGATTGGTGTGGAACCTAAACAACCGAGTAGTACTCATCATCTTGAATATGGAATAACTTGTTTTGTGTGAAACAGACACCATATGCTCCCAGAATCATGTCTTGTTCGGTTTTCAAAATAGGTGAATTTTTACAAAAATTTGATAGCCTAGTCAGCAGTCCTTACTGTTGATGTGGCACTAATTGTGTAGGTCTATGTGCCAATTTTCACTGGTCAACAGGCTCAGCGTATCATGTTGTGATAAGTGGCATTTTTTTATTGGTTTTAATTCGATGTTTGTGATTGGTTGGCTAGTGGCCAACCATGGGCTGACATGTGGCCCAGGTAGAGGCCGCCACATGTGTTGGGTGTGGAGCCTGATTATCTTTTATCAAAGGTTTCAGTCGGATGTATACCCCAGGAAGACTATACACCCCTCCATGTGGGGGGGGGACTTGTCCCCCCCCGCAGGGGTCAAGGGGGGCCAATCCCCCCCCCCCCGCTGGGGGGTCCTAGGGCCAGTGGTCCCCCTGGTAGGGGTTCAGGAGCAACGCCCCCGAAGCTAAAAATATATGCAAAAATGCCTTGTAAAAGTATAGTAATTTCTAGTCAATCTGGGCCATTCATTAGGCGAATGATCTGACTATAGAAGTTATGTTCAATTTAGGGTTTCTTGCCATAGAAGGCAACCCCTCGCTATATATGAGGGAATTGTATTGCGTCTATGTATATCTGTATTTGGAGTGAGGAAAAGAGAGGAGATTGAGAGCGAAGAAGGAGTTATAGTGGATCTGATGTAGGTTGTATCTCTTCAGTTTGCTGGATAATATAATAAAAGAAGGACTGGCTATTTTTCCATGGACGTAGCCCAAACTGTGTGAACCACATATATCTGTGTCTCTCTTGTTTTATGTGTTTTCTGTGTTTATATTTCTACAATATTTTATGTGTTCCATTGCTCTGTAATATATAATTTTCTAACAACATAACAGCCTGGGGGCCACCAAAATTAGTGGTTGAGTTCCTGGCAGCAACACCGGGGGTCGAACTCATGACCACCAATGAACGAGCATATCCATACACCAAGACACCATATCTAAAGGAATTAACCATATAAGTTCTCTTCGTATATTTAAATTTGAATGTCTCACCATTTCTAGGGTGGGGCTAGCCCACAAGGCTCGGCCCTTGGTTGTGCAACTATATATGACCACCAACTAGAGGGGAGCATTGTCTTGGTTGGCAGGGGTAAGCCATTGGCCTTAACCCCAGTCACATGGCCCCTCATGTGCCCAAAATTTTCATATATAAGGCATTAGAGGACATTTAAAACGTTTGGAATTTTGACCGAAAATCGATGAAATTGTCACTTTGTTAGCGCGTTTTGGGAAAAGATTGTAGGATGGTGCTTGATTTTGGGGAATTTGTGGTGTGATTAGTAGAAAACTCGGAAAGACGATAACGTTTTCAGTTTTTGACTAAATCAAGAGGAAAAAGAGGCTACACAGGCATTTTTGGCATTCTGGAGCCATTGGAACAAATTTAAGAGAATTCTAAGCATTATAAAATAATGTATTCACATTTTTGAGCATAATAGAGAGGGCCAAGCCATTGGAAGCTGGAAAAAGGAGACGTAGCTAAGGAGTGATGAACTCCTTCATCATGTTCTGTTGTGATACTATTTATGGTGATGTTTATGTTTGTTATATGATGTTGTTCAGTCATTTTTTTATGTTAATTTGCACACAAAATTTACATAAAAACACTCAAAACTCATGTTATAAACTTGAAAAATATCTCATGAATCCTTAAGCACATTTAACATATTCTGAAAAGGAATTTAGCACAACAAAACTAATTTTCTCAATTAGATCAAGTTTGGTATCATAGCTCTTGGATTTATTTGTGCAATAAGGATTTAATTGTTTGCAAAAGAATGTCATGCTTACAAGGTTGAAGGTCAATAGAGGAGAAGGGAAAATGGATGAAAGCCCTAAAGTTGGGTCAAGGAGAAGGAGTACAAGGTTGCCACAATCTCCACCACCAGTTCTTCCTCAAGTTGCAATTAAGACTTTAATGAGCATGTTTCATGAAGAAGAGCCTACAAACATGACAGAGGATGAAAGGTCTTCAGGAAGGATTTGTTTGATATGATAGAGATGGTGAAGGTCCTTTATGAATAGAGGAATACCAAACTACAGGCTGAAAACTCCAAGCCTCCCAAAGGAGAAGGTGTTACATAAACTTCACCCTGTGATGGATTTGATTTTGTTTCAACAGTTATGGTTATCATTTATGGTATTGGTGACCCATAGGAATAAAGTCATGGTATTACATGTAGTTGAAGGCATTAAAAGGCCAAAGTATTCTCCATTATATTGAGCCATGGTTGAGTGGTGAAAGCTCAGGTTGTTGGTCGACTTGGCTGTTTTTTAGCCAAGGACAATAATAGATCTATTATTGGCTGGTTTTTCCCCAATTGGGGTTTTCCAGGTAAATCATGGTGTACATGATTTCAGTGTTGTTGCTTGTTTGTTATATTTATTTCTCTTACAATCCTACCTTTGTGCTGAAGAAGTTAGTTATATGTTAGAAAGTTTTATGTGCTTCATTGGGTAGAAATGGATTACATCGGTATTCTCTGAAATTTCTCTCTCTCTTGCTCTTCTCCATCGTGGTTTCTTTTAACTCCATGGCGCTCTATTGGCACTTTTGCATCCTCTTCCATGGGTAGTACCTCTGTGTTTAATCCTTCATTTTCTTTGTTTTTTCTCCTTGGGCCAAGAAGTCTTTCTCTCCCGCCCCATTTGGCCAGCAACTCTTCTTTTCTCTAACATATTTCTTTCTAGCGACAGCAACAACATCTCTAGACTTGAAATTTGAGTGTATATGACATGTTTCTCTTCTTTGATACTCGTCAGTTTCATGGAATAGGCTTTAATTTCTTCTTTTCAATGGTGGGAAGGACCGATGTTCTCTTTAATATCACAAGAGAAAACTTTCTCCTCGCAAGTTCCTGCAACCACTCCCACTTGAGCTGATGTAAGCAATGTTCTAGCTGATAAAATAGCCGTTATGTAGCCATTGGAGTCTCTACTCAGTCTATTTAACTTGCTAGGCCAAATCTGTTTCTTCAACTTGTCCTGACAATGAACCACACTAGTTGGTTCGAAACGCGTTGACAAAGATCTTTTTCATGTGATTTACGCCGAAGCTCTTCTTACAACAATGATCTTCATGTTTGTTGTGTCTTTCCATTCCTCACAAGAAACGGTGCAGTGAGCTTGATGATATCCAACTCTTCACTCATAATGTCCTCTAGTAGTCTAATGATATACTACTCAGCCTTGAGAGGCTCGAGAAATTTGGCAACACACTTCACAATCACATTAGTATTCTTCATACGCTCTGCCCCATCGGCTCCTTACACTGTTGCACCCGGCTTCAGCGCAATACCATCTCCTAGGGCACCACCAACCATTTTGGAAGGTTGCTGAACTAGACCTTGCAGCCACGCTTTGAACTCCAATATGCAGTGCTGGTAATAACCATGATAAGGGTCACTAAGGGTTATGCCTTCAGACTAAATTTTCTTCTTTTTACTCATTGAACCATTACTCAACCCACACTACTTTACTGGTTTGTGCAATGATCTATTGCTTCAACCAACGCCACCACTTCGTCGATGTGAACAATTCAAACAACTAGTGAACCTAACCCCTTGCCAACCAGATATCTGATATCACTTGTTGGAATTTTAGGCATACAAACACAGAAAAAATAATACACATAAGAAAAATAATTGAATGGGGAAGTGAAAAGAATACAAAACAAGAACACAAATGATTTATGTGGTAAAACCTTGACAATGTGTCAAAGAAACCTCCATGGGGCAAGGGATTGGAAATATGTATTAATAAAGAATGATTCTCCATGATACAACCTCTCGGGCATTCACCAATTTCATATGGGCCTCTCCTCCATTACATAACTTCTATTCGTTATGAATCTCATTACAAAAGTAACCGGTAGTAAAAAACTAAGATTTTACCCATAGTTACATCATTTGTTGTCACATTTCAGCAAAAGGTTCTGCAGGAGTAGGAGGTAATGGAAATGGAGGTAAACTTCCACCCTCTCCATAATCTTCTTCATCTTATTCTTCACATTCATCTTCACCATATTCCACTAATACAACTCTTACTCATACTTATCAACATACCTCAAAAGGAACTGGAAAAACACCCCTGTTAAAACTTGATGTTAAATTTGAATGACCCATGTATAATGGTGAAGCGAATGTAGAGAACCTTGAAAATTGGGTTCCTTAGTTGGACTTCTATTTTAGAATTCAAAACCTTCAAGAGGATGAAATAAAGATTCATCTAGCTTCCTTGATGCTGGAGGGTGCAACACTAGTATGGTGGGAATCAAAGACACAAACACGGTAAGATCTCAATTTCTTGGTCTGATTTCATTGCTGCCATTAAAAGAAAATTCTACCCTCTAGCAGATATATGCAAAAAGCCATCATGAATTGGCAGAACTTTAGACAACTTAATGGTCAAAATGTGCAATATTAGACCCAGGAATTTAGAAAAAGGTCTCTAATGTTAGGTGTAGATTTGCAATCACAAGACATGTTTTTGAAGTACATAGGGGTTTTACATAGTTACCTTAGGCATACTATCCTCATGTTTAATCCCAATAATCTAGATGAGGTGTGTGTGCAAGCCACTCATCTTGAGAGAAGAGGAAAAAATATTCTAGAAGAGGGAAGTAAAATTCCATTTAAGGGTAAAGAAAAAGAAAAGGGTTTCAAAGGAAAGAAAAATGCATTCATTAAAAAGGAAGGAGAGAAAACAATATGTAAAAATTGTTCCAAAGAGGGTCATGATGAAGCTAATTGTTGGAAGCTTCATCCTAAGATGAGGCCTAAGAAATTCAACAACAAAGGAAAATAAAAGTTAGTTGCCATCATTCAAGAGGATTTGGGATCCGATTCAGTCGATGAAACTAAAACTACAACCATGAGTATAAAAGGAAAAGAATCCATTGCTAGCACTAGTATACCAAATTGTCACACTAGCACTCCAAATGAAGAAAAACAGATTGAATTATTTCATGTAAGGGTAATATCAAAACATACAAAAATTGACACACTATTTGATAGTGGGTCTCAAGCCAACCTTATATTTGATGACTTAGTCAAGAAAATTAATCTTGAAACCATTTTACATCCCAAGCCATATCCATGTAAGAAAATTATATATTACAAAGCAATGGAACACATAAAATATATTGTAGAAATATAAACATAGAAAATAAATAAAACAAGAGAGACACAGATATATGTGGTTCACCCAATTTTGGCTACGTCCATAGAGAAACAGTGAGTCCTTCCTTTTATATTATCCAACAAAATGAAGAGACACAACCTACAATAGGTCTGTTGTAATTCACTCTTCGTTCTCACACAATCTCCTCTCTCTTTCTCGCTCAAATTATAGATCTACATGGATGCAATAAAATTCCCTCATATATAGTGAAGGGTTTCCCTCTCGGGAGAAAAACCCTAGATTAAACATAACTTCTACCATCAGATATCCGCCTAATGAACGACCCAGATTGACTACAAAATTACAACATTTTATAAGGCAATTTCACATCTATTTTTAGCTTCAGAGACACTTCCCCTAATCCACCGTCACCCCCCCTGGAACCTCTTGGCAGCACACATAAACAAGCAACATTGCCACCACATTACGAATTGGGGTCCAATGCAATGATACCTTTGAATAAACAAGACAATCAGGGTCCACACCCAACAATCTCCCACTTGGAGACTGATTATAGCAACTCCACCGCTGCTTCATTTGTTGGACAATGACTCCACTTTGGACTTGGCTATTTCTCGTCTTCTTCATCATACTTGAAGACCAACTAAAACTTAGCAGAATCTCAGTTTCTCCCTGGTTACAACTTTTGTTAACATATCTACAAGATTCTAGGTAGTGTGTATCTTTTCCAACTTCGACTGTCCATCTTCCAACATTGACCGTATGAAATGGTACTTGAGCTCTATATGTTTAGTCTTGGAATGAAATGCAGATTTATTTGCAAGAGGTATGGCACTCCCGCTGTCACTGTATAA
Source organism: Pinus taeda (assembly GCA_000404065.3). Lineage (NCBI taxonomy): Eukaryota > Viridiplantae > Streptophyta > Pinopsida > Pinales > Pinaceae > Pinus > Pinus taeda. The sequence goes on along the minus strand of APFE030915048.1, from coordinate 13,561 downwards.
CCTACCCAACTCCTGCTTCTTACCCAATTCATCCAGAAACCTTTGTAACCAAATCATTTGTTTACTAGCGTCTGTAGCAACAACATACTCTACTTCCATTGTTGAGAGTGTAACAACACTTTGCAGTTTTGAAACCCAACTGAAAGTTGTTCCACCTACAATAAACACATACACTATTGTCCTCCTCCTATTATCTCTATTACTCGCCATATCTGTAGCAACATAAACCTATAGAGTAATGTTTGAACCACCAAAGCATAATGTTTGATTTGTGGTACATTTGAAATACCTGAGAATCCACTTCACTCCCATCCAATGTTCTTTTCTTAGATTATTCATGTACCTTCTTACAACTCCCATTGCATGTGCAATATCAGGCCTTGTGCAGACCATTGCATACATTAACCTTCCAACTGTTGATTGATGAGCCCCAATTTTGGTACAATTTGGGCTCATTTTGGCCTATTTTACTTGCTCAAACCATTCATCTTTATTTGCTTATGCATGCATTTCTTAGTTTATTCATGTTG
>APFE030915048.1:0-10365 GCA_000404065.3 Pinus taeda | reverse complement strand
CCCCCTAGCGGCAGACATAAATGGGCAGCGTTACCGCCACATTACGAACTCGGGTCCAATGCGGCGATAACTCTCAATAAAGAAGATAATCAGGCTCCACACCCAACAATCCATTGAGTTTTATATGCAAGGACAAAAGCTTACAGGTTACAAGAAAATGTATTCTTTGGTTTGCAATCACAACAAAATTCATTGACGAAGTTGAATTAGATGTTGTACTACTTGATATTTCATGAATTGTTTTGGGTAGTCCTTACATCTATGATAGAAACAAAATATTCTATCGTCATGAAAACAAATACCACTTGTTCAAATATGGTGTAGAGTATATTGTGAGAGCTCATTGCAAGAAACTAAATCTTTCATTTGTTAATGCAGCAAAAATGAAAATAATAGTGAATTCAAGCAAGAATTTAGTGCCTCTTGTGATCAAACCCAATATTGATGTTGATTATGAAGTGATTGATGGTTGTAATTCAAAATTGAAAACTGATTTAGATGATGTAGTTAACCATGATGATGAGGTGTTTCAGAAAGAAAATGGATTTCCTCCCAAGAGGAGAATCCAACATGAAATACCATGGCAGCAAAAGTGCTTTCTTCCCAGCATTGACATGCACCGGATGTCAAGAAGAGAAAGTGCAGAAATAACAAAGCAAATCCAAGGGTTGTTGAACAAAAGGATCATCTGACCATCTCCTTCACCATGTGGTGCACCTATTATTTTGGTGTCCAAGAAGAATGGAAAGAATTTCATTAAATGGGACTCAAGAAGTGGCTATCGTCAAAGTAGAGTTGTTGAAGTAGACATATGGAAGATGACATTCAAAAACAAGCAAGGTTTTTTTGAATGGCTTGTTATGCTTTTTGGTATTTTCCATGTTGCTTCTACTTTCATGCATATGAGGAAAGATGGATTCAAGCCATTTCTAGACATGATGGTCTACTTGGATGAAATTTTCATTTTCAGAAAATTTCATTATGAACATGTCATGTGTGAGAAAAAAATACTTGATGTCGTATGTCAATAATTTTTGTTACTGAATATCTCAAAGTATGAATTGGATAAAACTTCTTTGATGTACTTGGGCCATAATATTGGAGAAGGTGAGTTAAAGTTAGACCTCTCCAAGGTTGATGCTGTTATGGATTAGTCGATGCTCAAGGTAGTCATTTGGATAAGAGGTTTTTTGGGAGGAGCCCAGTGTTGGAGGAAAATGATTGTTAAATTTCCTTATATTGTAGCTCATTGGCAATTGTGCAAAAGGTATTCTAGTGGGGAGGAAAACAATAAGAGGCATTTGATGCTTTTAGACAAAATATGAGTTCATCCTTTATACTTTCCCTTCTATGGTTGAAAGATTCATTTGAGTTTTAGGTTGATGTATGCGACTATGCCATGGGCACGGTCTTTATGAAACATGGTAAACCCATTTCATTTCATTTAGAAATTTTCAATAGTGTAGTGATTAAGTTGCAATGACAAAGGAACTTTCATTAGATGAGTTTTCTTCTACTATTCCACTTGGTCAAAAGGAATAATAAGGGTATAAGTGATAAGTTTGTTGATATTCTTTCTAGGCCTATTATTTGTGTAACTACTTTCCTCAAGCATCATTTTGTTTTACATGAAAGTTATGATGAGAAAAATACATACTTTCAAGATGTACATTCAAGCTTGAATCAAAGGAATCAAGTAGAGGAATTTGTTTACCATTTGCATCATAATGTGTTGTATCATCTTCGTAAGAAGGATATTACTATTGATGGTAACATAGACAAAGCCAAGAAGTTCATTGAACGACTCCAAATGATACATCAACCAATACAAGATCAACTTGAAAAGAGTAAAGTCAAGTAAAAAACAAGACACGACAAGCATCATGTAGATCACAAGTTCCAATTCGGTGATGAATGGATCAATATTAGAAAGGTGAGGGAACCGTACCCTCACTTGTTGGACAACTGAAAGTGATCTTTTGGGGTCCAAAAGGCTTATGGTTGGGAGGAATGATTAGGTTCTCAAAAAAATAACTCAAAATTCAAAGTTGTTAGATCAATGTGGAACATACACGACCGCATATTGCTCGTCATCTTGAATCTGACACAACTTGTTTCGCACAAAACAAACACTATATGCTCCAAGAATAAAGTTCCATTCACTTACACAAACACACCAATTTTTGCAAAAATTTGACAGCCCAGTGAGTAGTTCGTATTGTTGATGTGGCATTGACTGTGCCAGTTTATGTGTTAGTTTTGACTGGTCAACAGTCTTAGTGACTCATGTTGTGGTAAGTGGCATTTTGTTATTGGTTGCAATTCAACATTTGTGATTGGGTGGTTGGTGGCCAACCATGGGCCAACACGTGGCCCAGCTGGAGGCCACCACAAGGTAGCGCAAGGGCCACCAAAACTATGGGTCAAGTTTTGGGTAGCAAGAGCAGGGGTCGAACCCGCGACCACCAATGAACAAGCATAGCCATACACCAACAAATTGTAGCCAAAATACTTAACCATATAAGTTCTTTGAGTATATTTAAATTTGAATGTTGTGTAATTTCTAGGGAGGGGTGAGCCCATGGATGTCAACCCTTAGTTGCAAAACCACATACGATCACCAACTGAAGGGGAGTGGAGGCCCGACCAGTGGGGGTGGGCCGCTGGCCTTAGCTCTAGGCATGTGCCCCCCCACCAGGGAAAATGTTAAGAACCACCCTTAATTTATATGTATAATAAATGGGCTAATCCCCGTGATACATAGGAAAAATGGGAGGCGATTTTATAAAAAATATAATATGTATATATAATTTTTTGGCGAATCTCTCACTAGATTATATTATCTTGTGCAATGATGGAGAATCTTTCACTGAATTATAAAATATTGTAAGATATTGGAAAATCTTTTACTGAATAATAAAGCATTGTGAAGTCTTGGCGAATGTTTTGTTAAAGTATGAAACCATATATGATAATAATAAAACATATTCATTAAACTGTAATATACTAACATATATGTTTGGAGAAAAAGAAACATAATTTTTTCTTCCTACAAACATTGTTCGAAGTTTCAATGACCGTGTTTTTCAAGGTTCTTACAATACACTCTTTCATATCCTTCTATTAGTTTTAATAGTATTCCACAAAACATTTCTTGTAGGTGTTGATATTGACCATGAGTTTTGTCAAGGTAGGAGAGATTAATCTTTTCTCTACAACTTTTGTCAAGCTACCACTTTTTTCAAGTTATCAAATTTCTTTCTTATTCCATAGACTCCAACTGCAAGATAAAAATAAAAAATAAAACACATCAAGTTTGTTTACCCCAACACACCAACAAGTAGCAAGCCCCAACTATATTATATAAGAAAGTATTAGGTATCCCGAAGGCTTGAAGGGGATCTAATTGAAAGAAGTGACCATTGTGAGAAGCATTCCAATCAACATATGAATATATAAATGTAGATTTATTATTATTTTAATTGGAAATCTGCAATTAAATAATAAAATTTAATTACGTCTCTCCCAATCTAAATTGCTTATTAGCATAATTCACTACCCTCATACGTCTCGCATTTTTTAATAGCATTGAAACATGTAGATTAATTTCCTTTTTGGTGAACAATATCCACCTTTTAGTAAAATATGGTGCGGTGGCTCCAACCCCTACAGATCATAAGGACAAACTAAGAATAGCACATAAGATGAAAGGTTATACAAACCAGCCTATTTTTCAAACAACTAATCCAACATGAGTACCTATAATTTTTCATGAAGATATCACATTGAGAATGCTTGAAAAATAGTGGGAAATCTTCTCCAAGGGTGATGCGGAAAGAGTGATAAGGTTTAACTGTTTTGAATTTTTTTTGTTAAATCAAAGAAACCAATATTAATGGAGATATTGGTATTTTTTACTAAATTTTGTGAAGTGACTAAATGTAGCTTTTTACAATATAATTTCCTAAATTTATTTAATATCTTCATTATCATAAAAACCAACCTATATCCATCTTAACTCCACATCTACCACTCTTAGAGGGATGAAATCTTTTTATCCCTCTGAGCACTTGGTAGACCTAGAATTAAGATGGATCTAAGATGATAGAATTTCCCCTTTAAATAGTCTATGCTCAGATGAATACCATGGTATTAACATGGAGCAATACCATGGGTTAGCATAAACCTGCATCTTAAAAATTACTATTAGTAATTTATAGAAATTAATAAAATTAATAATTGATTTTTATTTAATTTTTTATTTTAACCAAGTTAAAATGTTTAACATACATTACATTATAACATCCATTTTACTCTTGATCTACCAAGCCCGAGAGGGATCAAATATTTTTTCACTCTATGCTAGTTTGCATATCACGATATTTGATCCCTCTAGGGGCTTAGTAGATCCAGAGTAAAGATGGATCTATGTTGGTTTAATTCCCCCTTTTAAATAGGCTACATTCCACGTGAATACCATGGGTTAATACCATGTGCCATTTTTATTTTTATTAATACTAATATTATGGTTAATAATGTTTTTTGCATGATATTAAAAATAATCTAGCCCGTGGTATTTGGCCTATAGTTATTTTCCCATTGGTTTCACCTAAATATAATGCATATTTTTAGTGTCCTTAAATATAAGGTGACTAATGGAGTAAATATAAAAACATGTTTTATTTATTTACCATACCTCTCGTTCATTTATATTTTTATTAATTTACCATACTTCTCGTTTATTTATTTTTTTATTAATTTACCATACCTCTTTTACAAATATGGTATTTGGCCCATAAGATTCACTTAAATAAAACCTCTTTTTTGGGCCTTCATAAATAGAAAGAGGGTTATGGACTAAATATAAAAAGAGGTTTTATTTATTTACCACACCTCTAGTTTATTTATATTTTTATTTATTTACCATACTTCCACTTTATTTATATTTTTATTTGTTTACACCCTTGCATGTATATAAGGTGATGTACGGAGTAAATATAAAAAATGTTTTATTTATTTACCATACCTCTCGTTTATTTATATTTTTATTAATTTACCATACCTCTTTTATAAATATGGTATTTGGCCCATAAGATTCACTTAAATAAAACCTATTCTTGAAAATTAGGGCAAATGGAAGGGTGTAACTCCTAATTTCAAGGGCTAAATTTACCTTTTTTACCCTCTCCCTTAAAATGAGGTGGGCTAACCTCCATACCTAAATTTTTTACAAAATAAATTTGAGACGATTTGTAAAAATGTACTATGATACAAAATATACGCCCACTAAAAAATTAAAACCCCTTAATTTCGTCTAAGGGTGAAAATTCACCTCAAAAATTTTCCATGCTCCCCACATGCCAAAAATTTTCAGATATAAGGCATTAGAGGACATTTAAAACATTTGACAATTTCGCCCAAAAATTGGCAAAATTCTTGCTCCATTAGCGCGCCTTGGGGAAAATTTGTAGAATGGGGCCAAATTTTAGAAAATTTAAGGTGTGATTAGCAGAAAACTTGGAAGGCCATAACTTCTTTAGTTTTTTACCAAATCAGCAAAAAGAGGCTACACAGACATTTTTGTGCATTCTGGAGCCTTTAGAAAAGGTTTCAGAGCTTTTTGAGAATTGTACACTGATGTATTCACGTTTTTTAGCATAATAGAGAGGGCCAAGCCATTGGAAGTTGGACCAAGGAGACATAGCCCAGGAGGGGTGAAATCCTTCATCATGTATTGTTGTGATATTGTTTATGGTGATGTTTATGTCTTTTATATGTTGTTGTTCAGTCATTTGTTTATGTTAATTTTCACATAAAATTTACATAAAAATACTCAAAACTCATGTTTTAAACTACAAATAATCTCATGAATCTTTAACCACTTTTAACATATTCTAGAAAGGAATTTAGCAAAGAAAAAATAATTTTCCCAATTAAATCATGGATACTTGTGGCCACCTCCCTATTCCACTTGGATCGTCACCATTGTTTCTTTAAGCTTTTTAGTTTCCTTAACTGTAGCACCATTTACTATTTTTGGTATTTTTTTTATTCCAGAACTTCGAGGGCCATTTTGAGGCCTAAATGACGTTTCTTTAGAAAACAGGAAAGTGTAAAGACTCATGTTTGCAATTGAAATTTTTATTTCTCAAATAGATATTTCTAACGTGGTATCGTGCATGTCAAACTAAGATCGCATGCCAAAGTTACAACCCTAGGAAATTGATGTACTAATTTACCCCAATGGGGCCCACAATTTTGATGCTTCATTTCATAGAGTTAGGTTTTTGGATGTTTAGTGATGCAGGAGCATCTAGCTAAGGGCACCATGACCGGGTGTTGGTCTCAGCTAAGGAGGAGAGGTTCATCAATAATTTGAATTTCATTTGTGTTTGTTAATTAAGAATACTATTAGGAGCCTGTTTTATGTCTCTTGTCTGTTAATGAGTGGTTAGGGATAGTACAGTTAGGGATAGTACAATCAGGTAGAAGTAGTTGCAAACACCTAATTGTCTGGTCTCTTGTTTAGTTTAACTTCATAGTTATTTACTTTTGACAAAAAAAACAAAGTAACAGGAAAGAAAATATTATCATTGTATTCTACAGAACGAAAGAATCAAAATAGAGAGATAGTTAACAACTACATAACTAAACAAGCAACTGCCAATAGTTTGCTTAACTGTATTATAAAGATTATAAAACAGATGTACACAGCATGGACGGGGTTCGACATTTTTTCTCGACAAGAGAATAATAATACAAAACAAAGATAATTTCTTTTCATTTTTCCTGAGTCCATCTGAATCGCTATTATGTCTCCTATCATCTAATTCTTGTTATATGTAATAAAAAGACAGTCAAAAAATCTGTCAATTTCCTTCCTGGTAGAATAGAAGCGAGTTTCCAAAAAATAACGACAAGCAAAAGCATGGCTATGATTGAATCATAGATAAAAACAATGAAGACAAGCACATACTTCTTTTGCACGCTAAGAAGCTACAGAGGCACGAGGATATGCTACAACAAGTCACTATTAACAAATACAATCACAGTATCGAATACAAGCAAGAGGTAATCCTGTGCATACTAATACAAATCCTTTTCATTATTTTTTTTTTACAATAATTACAATAGCCCACATTGGGGTTCCAAGCATACAATTACAAGTTTAAAGCCCAGCAATCTCGAAGGCGAGGAAACCCTCCTTAAAAAACAGAGCAATGAAAAAAGGTTAGGGGTTTAAAACCCTTAAACAAAATTCATTACAATTCAGGGCAGAACCCACACTACTCAGTCAACCGAACCAGAAAACAAAAATTGTTCACAATCGAACTGCATTGCAATTGGACTCAGGTTGAGTACAAGAAAAGGCAACCAGAAACCCTTTGACCAAATAGAGACAAAAAGGAAAGATCCTACCGGTTCCATTCGAAGAAGGAGCCGAGGGATACTCCAACTAGAGACCAATGACCTGCAAGCATAATAAAACAAGGCGTTAGCACCGTGGTTTGGAAACCAAAAAAAAAGACCGTGAAGACTAACAGAAAGGGAACATGAATGATAGAAGAAATTACCCTCTCGACAACAAAGCTAGACAAGGAGAATCACAACTAACCGTGGCCGCCACGCAACAAAACCCTACTCGCAAGGAGCCAAGTCTATTAGTGCACAGAAAAGTTGAGAGCGTAATTTTCATCAGGGAGAGACATTTTACCTTACCAGAGAGAGCAGACACCAAATGGAAGGGTCCTGTTGAGGCCGCGACCTGAACACAAGCACATGCATACCCAAACAATCAATTATACAACCATACAAGTAGCAAAGGAACCATAAGTTAATCTAAAAGACCAAACGAGTAATGAGAATGAAATAGTGAGCATCGAGCCGCCAAAGGAGCAGATAACCTCACAATAGTTCAACCAACGACTAGCAGTGCCAAGCCAGTAAGGGCGTAAACCAAGAAAAAATATTGTGGCATAGCTGCAACTTACCAACAGAGAAGCCATAGTCGGTGCAAGAAAAACATAGTTGCATAATAGTGACAATCACCAACAGAACTGCAAAGCTCACAGCCCAAACAGTGCACAGTAAAAATGACCGGGAGAACCCAATACCCTAGGGTTTAGCCAAACGTGGGATGGAAGCCCGAGGCCAAGAAAACTATCCTCTCAGCATACAAAATCATCAATACAAGAATCAATGCCAAAACTAAAATATTCATGCGAAACCCTCATTAATAAAACAATTATTTTTTAAATCATTGTTAATCAACGATTATTGGATTGATTAAGTCATATAGCATGGGTTGGTCCCATCATTTAGGTTTTTTCATTGTTTCTTAGTGATAAATAGGCATTTGAGTATCATTGTAACACAATTAGGAGGCTTGTAACTGCCACATTTCTTCTTAGAGATAAGCTACCATAGCACAAGCCAGTTTATTTGCATTTTGTATGTAAGCATATTTCCTTTCTTTGATATTAATGAAATGAGGACTTATATCTATTGCATCTTTGTGTTTATGTTTATATGTGTATTTTGTTTCATTCATGCATAAGTCTGGATAAAAATTCCTGATACTCTTCTCTTGCCTCAGTTGATTGTCTTTATATTCTAGTTGTTTCCTCATGGAGAACACTTCAACTTCAAGCTTCTCAATTCAACTCTCTCCTTATTTTAGATGATTAGCCATCACATATTCAAATCTTCTTGCTTCTTCCAACTAGCTCTTTAAAATGATGGTTTACCCTTTGAGATCAGCCTCCTTCTCATCACAATTTTGCAATAACTTGTCCTCACATCTACACACAACTATCAACCTACTTACTTTAATAGTTATTTTTTCAATTACAATCATGGCTAACTCATATTCCACTTTAACAAGCATGATTATTCACTTCAACATGGCTAACATCATATCCATCTAAAAAATAACTAGAAAACAACTCGTATTTACTTAAGCCTTTATATCTTCTTACTAGAGCACACGTGGTTTTATTGAGCCTCCATTTTCTAATTTCTCCTTATAATCTAAAAAACTCACACTAGGGGGATTGATCTCTTTAGAATAAGCTTGTCTCCTTTGAGAGGCCTTCTTCATTTTCTTCCTTTTTTTATTCTTCTCTCCATTAGTGCTACTATTGTCCCATCCATACAACACTTGTAATATCTCCGAAATGTCCTTATCGGATGTCATATCTGCTATCTTCTCTAAATATGAATTGTGAATATTTTCATAAATCACAACTTTTCTTGAGAATTTTGCTGCATCACATTAGCTGAGATATAATCTTGGCAAGAAATTTCACACACTAAACTCCAAACATCATATCCAGAAGCTAATAACTCAGATTTGACTTTCTCTTCACAGACTTGGTAATTTGTAGCACTAAGCAAGGAAACTCATTGACGATCCATCTGAAAACAAATTTAAAAAAAAATCCAAAATATCCCCAGATCTTCCTTCCAGTAATCAAGATTCACCTCAAGACACCCATTGTGTTACTAATTATTAGGAGCTTGACAATATTGGTGGGGTTGGGGGGCGGGGACGGGGCTGAATTCATATTGTTCAATATGGATCACAAAATTCCAATTTTCACTCTTCCTTTCAACAATTAATCATACATTGATTATAAACATATATAAATAATAGACAACATCATCAACCATGAAACATGAGCAACAATATACATGAAGGAACATCAATCCAAAGATCAACACATAAGAACATTAAATATAAGGTAGAAACCCTTCCAAGAGAAAAATCAACATCTACATTGCTTTATTTCTTCTTCTTATTAATAGTCTTCTTTTACATCATATCACTAGCTGCCACCAATGTGAAATTTTCAACCTGTGATGCACGCGAGAAACCACTCGCTTCAGCTCACAACCTGACAAAAGGCACCACTTCCTCAATTTTGTAAGGAACCACCTACTGGAAGCCACCACTCCCTCAACTATGCAGAGGAATACCTGCTAAAATCCATTATCCATTGGAGGCTTCAACCTCCAATAGTTTCCCAAGCAACCACCTAGTTGAAGCCACCACTCCCAAATTTTTTAGACAACAACCTGAAGGAAGCCACTAATCCCTAAATAAATAAGCCACTACTTATGTAAAATCCACCACTCACCCACTCAAGGCCCCAAAATTGAAGCTCATATGGATCACATTTCATTCATTTTCAAAGAGGAACCCACACAACTGTTGGGTCCCTATAATACTAGTCATTACCCCATTACTATTGTAGTTGTACCCCTTATTAATATTTTTGTGCCCCCATTGTCCCCATATTGTTATTACTGTGCCCCATAGAATCCCTCTATTGTTATTTTTGTGGCTTTATATTATTATTGTTA
>APFE030915047.1:30765-78586 GCA_000404065.3 Pinus taeda | reverse complement strand
TGCAGGTATTGAGCAGTGGAGGCAGGCAAGCAGTGGAAGAGATTTGGAGATCAGATCTGAGCTGTAATGTGTGTAACAGAGGTGGAGATACTTGTGAGAAGTATTATGCTGTGTAATGTTACATGACTCAATCATTAATATACAGATGGTTGGGGTTTTTAGCGAGATGCTTTCCCCGGGATACATACTGTGTTAATGTGTGAATGCTCTTGATGTTTTATTGTTATTGATGCTGCTATATTGATGATCAACATAGAGGAGCTTATGTATTGTGTATGTTTTCCGTAATAGTACATGATCAGGATGATCTCCATTGAATATGTGTTAAATTATTCAAAATTTCTACAGGAAGTAGGCATTAGTCCTAGGTCCTTCATCTCGAATACGGAAGTCAACTCCCTCTTGCATTGATAGATGAGAGGGTTTGCACCAGTTAGAAAGATATCATCAACATAAAGTACCAAAATAAGTGGCATGTCCTTTTCAACGTTGAAGTATAGGTTTGGATCAACATAACTTCTTGTAAATCCCAACTCCATAAGATAGCTATCAATCCTCTCATACCAAGCCCTAGGGGCTTGCTTTAACCCATAGAGTGCTTTCTTCAACTTGCATACATGAGACCTTCGATCTTGTACTTCAAACCCTTGTGGTTGTTCCAAGTAGACTTCCTCCTTAAGTGAGCCATGCAAGAAAGCAGTCTTGACATCCATTTGATGTAGGCCCGATCCTTGATTGACAACAAGAGCAATATGGATCAGATAGTGGTATATTGAACCATTGGTGCAAATATTTCATCATAGTCCACTCCTTCCTTTTGAGAGAAACCACGAGCCATGAACCTAGCCTTATACTTTTCAGAACTTCCATTAGCTCCATGTTTTATCTTATAGATCCATTTGGAAGTGACCATAGACTTGTCCTTGGGTGTATGCACCACTTCCCATACATCATTCTTTGTAACACCCTCCTCCCACGTCTACCCAAGTAACTGACCAACTGGGGTAAACATATGACGAGAGGCTACTATGATTGGATTCAACCTCCTAGGTGACCTTAAGGGAGTGGAATTGATGAAAATACAACATACAGACCTTCCACATTAGCTACAAGACTCCTAGGAACTATCCCAACCACTCAGATAACTAGCCCTTGGGTCCCACTAAATTTTTTGATCAATTGACCTCTAAATGCTCTCATGCAATAGGCTTGCCAACGTCTAGGAGGCTTTGGACTCTCTCATGACAAGGCATCCTAATGTCCAGGGACTATTTTGATTAATGTTGTGCCAACATCCTCAGGATTTGAGCCACTTTTTCAGGCCCAGAGCCCAGGTCACTGCCTAGAATTGAATGACACCTTCAGAATGGTAGAATAATAGGGAAACAATGATGCAAAAGTAAATACTTGAATAAGCCCTTAACCGCCTCCCTACTAGCCATGATAGACGTTTCGTCAAACATATCACAAATACGTAATTTACAGGTGTAAACAACAGATTTAAGCATATGGATATCATACTTATCTGAGAATAGCTAAGAATTATTGTTCCCTCATATCATTTGTTGCATTATCATCTATCAGGTCATAGATACATTGTCCACTCGCTTACAAGTAAAAACATGATGAGAGCCTTACATAGCCACTGTCATAAAACAAATACGTAACCAACATAATAACAACAGAAATACCAATGAAATCACAACCATATGATCCACATATAAACCAATATAATACCCATAGATATACAAGGAGCAATAACCTCATATTAATGATGCAAAATCCAAACCCGGGATGGGACTTCCACGTTCCACTCGACCGTAGAATGGCTGATCCAAATCTCTCTTCAGCCATTCACCCCCGTGCCATATTCCAAGCATGAATGTGGGACTCGAACCAAAAGAACCAACCAGGGCATCCGAGGCTAAACCACCTCACCCTCACCAATAGAAACCAAGTTTTATTGTAATCCATCCCAGATCACTAGGTCAACACAAGGAACATGTAATAACATGCTTTACCATGATCTCCATTAGATCACTAGGCCAAACAAGCATGGATGCCACTAAATTTCTCCACCTTTACTGTGAGGAATTTTCATGTCTCCTAGTCTTTGAGGCTTTACCAGAATCCACCGTTCGATCCAGGGATCACTAGGCCCTAAACAGAGACACCACCCTCTAGGCTTTACTGTATATCTTGCCATTCGCCGGCAAGGATTCCTAGGCCTAGTCAAGGGAAACCACCTCTAGGCTTTATCGCATATCCCACCATTCACCGACAAGGATTCTTAGGCTCACCGAGGCAACACAATCCTTGCTTTACCGCAACCCACAATCTGGCTCAAGGGTCACTAGGTCAGTGGATTTACTGTGATTCACAGTCCGGTTCAGTGACCACTAGGCCATGTGCTCTATCATTCGTAGATCCACCTCACTCGGCTTCCAATCCATCCGATAATCCAACTCAACCAAAGCATGAGAACCCCATCACACCATGGCTATCCAGAAATGGAAAGGCTAGGTTGAAAACACTATCACACCTGGCAAAACCCATGCCATAACAACAAAAGAACCACATGCAATACCATGCATGCCAAATCTAGAAAGGAAAATACACATGTAAATCGATACTCGCAAAGAATACTATTGTAGCTGCTTGATCTTGCTCTTCCTTGCTTGATCTCTGCTTGCTCTTGCTTTCTTTTCCTTTCTTGATCCAATGCCAAAGTGCTCCAAGAAAACTCTAAGTGTCTAAGAGCGAGAGAGAGAGAGAGAATAATAAGAGAGCTCCAAAAATGAACTAAAAAAAGGTTACAAACTGATCCTCACAAGCCTTTTTCTCAATTAGGCCTTTATTTTTCTCATTTTCTATTATTTTCTTCATTTTTCTCCTCACATGCAATTTGTGACCTTTCACCTTCCTTTTCTCCTAATTTCCATTATTTTCATAAATAAATGTGCCAAAATTGTCATTTTGCCTTTCCAAAGCCTTAGTCATTGCCTTTGCCAATTTCCTTAGCCATAATAAACCAAATGAACACCCACTAGGATGTTTTGCCCAACATTCAGCTTGGAATAAGTGTCCCATCAACTGTGGTTATTATTTTTGCATTTATTAACTTTTATTACATGGAATTTTCACTAAGGCCATTACATAACTCTCCCCCTTGGGGGACACCATCCTTAGTGTTCAACAACACCTATAGCTCAACAAAACCATTGAAAAATGAACATACTGCCCATGGAGCTTTATAACATAGCTCGATGCAGTATTTACAATGATCACCTTGCTGATAAGCAAACCAACATGACAACATAACAAATATAACATCATAGTGACATGACACTCATACCGCTTATTGGAGCTTTATAGCATAGCTCATGGCAATATTTACATCCATATACATATGTACATATACTAAAACATCACCAAACATGTGCCAAAACATATACGAAAACACCATACCAAAACTGTTTTGCCTCAAATGGCAAATAATGAAGGATACATAACCCGCATCTGATCCGCCATTTCCAATGTAGCTTCATCGGGCCCAAAGTGCTTCCGCTGCACTTTATCCTGCTTGATTACTTAGTTCCAGAGCATGAGCACCTTTTTCTGCAATATACAATGAGGCTCCGGCTGGAATTCTCCATCTGGTTCCACCTGCAATACAAACCAGTCAATCACATGATCAGCATCTTTAACATACTCCTTAAGCAATGACACATGGAAAACTTCATGGACTTTTATTGTTAGAGGCTTCGCAAGTCGATAAACTATTGACATCCTCAGGATTTGAGCCACTTTTTCAGGCCCAAAGCCCAAGTCACTACCTAGAATTGAATGACACCTTTAGAACAGTAAGATAACAGGGAAACAATGATGCAAAAGTAAATACTTGAACAAGCCCTTAACCGACCCCCTACTAGCCATGAGAGACGTTTTGTCAAACATATCACCAATATGTAATTTACAGGTGTAAACAACAGATTTAAACATAGGTATATCATACTTGTCTGAGAATCGCTAAGAGCCATTGTTCCCTCATGTCATTTGCTACATTATCATCTATTAGGTCATAGATACATTGTCCATTCACTTACAAGTAAAAACATGATGATAGCCATACATAGCCACTGTCATAAAACAAATACATAACCAACATAATAACAACATAAATACCAATGAAATCACAACCATATGATCCACATATAAACCAATATAATACTCATAGAAATACAAGGTGAAATAACCTCATATTAATGATGGAAAATCCAAACCCGAGATGGGACTTCCATGTTCCACTCGACCATAGAATGGTTGAGCCAAATCTCTCTTCAGTAATTCATCCCCGTGCCATATTCCAAGCATGAATGTCCGACTCAAACCAAAAGAACCAACTAGGGCATCCAAGGCTAAACCACCTCACCTTCATCAATAGAAACCGAGCTTTATTGTAATCCATCCGAGATCACTAGGCCAACACAATGAACATGTAATAAGATGCTTTACTGTGATCTCCACCAGATCACCAGGCCAAATAAGCATGGATGCCACTGGATTTCTCCACCTATACTGTGAGGAATTTTCATGTCTCCTAGTCTCTCAGGCTTTACCACAATCCATAGTTTGATCCAGGGATCACGAGGCCCTAAATCGAGATACCACCCTCTAGGCTTTACTGTATATCCTGCAATTCATCGACAAGAATACCTAGGCCTAATCAAGGGCAACCACCTCTAGGCTTTACCCTATATCCCACCATTCACCGACAAGGATTCTTAGGCCCACCAAGGCAACACAATCCCAGCTTTACAGCAACTCACAATCTGGCTCAAGAGTCACTAACTCAATGGCTTTATTGTGATTCACAGTCTGGTTCAGGGACCACTAGGCCATGTGCTCTATCATTCGTAGATCCACCTCACTCGACTTCCAATCCATCCGACAATCCAGCTCAACCAAAACATGAGAACCCCATCACACCATGGCTATCCAGAAATGGAAAAGCTAGGTTGAAAACACTGTCACACGTGGCAAAACCCATGCCATAACAACAAAAGAACCACATGCAATACCATGCGTGCCAAATCTAGCAAGGAAAATACACATGTAAGTCGATACCCGCAAAGAATACTATTGTAGCTGCTTGATCCTGCTCTTCCTTGCTTGATCTCTGCTTCCTCTTGCATTCTTTTCCTTTTTCGATCCAATGCCAAAGTGCTCCAAGAAAACTCTAAGAGAGAGAGAGAGAGAGAGCTCCAAAACTGAACTGACAAAAGGTTACAAACTGATCCTCACAAGCCTTTTCTTAATTAGAACTTTATTTTCTTCATTTTTCTCCTCACATGCAAACTGCGACCTTTCACCTTCCTTTCTCCTAATTTCCATTATTTTCATAAATAAATATGCTAAAAATGCCATTTTGCCTTTCCAAAGCCTTAGCCATTGCGTGTCAATTTCCTTAGCCACAATAAACCAAATGAACACCCACTAGGATCCCTTGCCCAACATTCAATTTGGAATAAGTGTCCCATCAACCGTGGTTATTATTTTTTGCCTTTATTAACTTTTATTACATGGAATTTTCATTAATGCTGTTACGGAACCCTCCCCATTGGGGACACTGTCCTCGGTGTTCAACAATACCTATAACTCAGCAAAACTGCTGAAAAACGAACATATTGCCCATGGAGCTTTATAACATAGCTCGATGCAGTATTTACAATGATCACCCTGTTGAGAAGCAAACCAACATGACAACATAACAAATATAACATCATAATGACATGACACTCATACAGCTTATTGGAGCTTTATAGCATAGCTCATGGCAATATTTACATCTATATACATATGTATGTATACCAAAACATCACCAAACATATACCAAAACACCATACTAAAACTGCTTTGCCTCAACCGACAAACAATGAAGGATACATAACCTGCATTTGATCTGCCATCTCCAATGTAGCTTCATCTGGCCGAAAGTGCTTCCACTGCACTTTATCCTGCTCGATTGCTCGATTCCGGAGCATGAGCACCTTTTTCTGCAATATACACTAAAGCTTCGACTGGAATTATCCACATGGTTCCACCTGCAATATAGACCAATCAATCACATGATCAACATCTTTAGCATGCTTCTTAAGCAATGACACATGGAAAACATCATGGACTTTCACTGTTGGAGGCATCACAAGTCGATAGACTACTGGCGTCCTCGGGAGTTGAGCCACTGTTTTAGGTCCAGAGCCTAGGTCACTACCCAAAATTGAATGACGCCTTCAAAACAATAAGATAATAGGGAAACAATGATGCAAAAGTAAATACTTGAACAAGCCCTTAGTTGCCCCCCTCCTAGCCATGACAGGCATTTCGTCAAACATATCAAAAATATGTAATTTACAGGTGTAAACAACATATTTAAGCGTAGGGATATCATACTTATTTGAGAATCGCTAAGAACCATTGTTCCCTGATATCATTTGTTGCATTATCATCTATTAGGTTATAGACACATTGTCCATTCACTTACAAGTAAAAACATGATGAGAGCCATACATAGCCACTGTTATAAAACAAATACATAACCAACATAATAACAATAGAAATATCAATGAAATCACAGCCATATGTTCCACATATAAACCAATATAATACTCATAGATATACAAGGAGAAATAACCTCATATTAATGATGCAAAATCCAAACTCGGGATGGGACTTCCACATTCCACTCGACCGTAGAATGCCAGAGGCAAATCTCTCTTTAGCCATTCACCCCCGTGCCATATTCCAAGCATGAATGTGGGACCCAAACCAAAAGAACCAACTAGGGCATTCGAGGCTAAACCACCTCACCCGAAACCAAGCTTTACTATAATCCATCCCAGATCATGTTGAGGGAATAAGTCCCCTAGGGCTTTGGGTTAGAACCCTAGAAGAGCAGGAGTAATCCACAGCAAGAAACAAGCATTCAACTCAGGCGACATGCTTAAACAAACTAATTATGCGAGCATGAACATACCCAGATGTCCTTCGTTTGGGTAGTTCCAGCCAAAGTTCAAAGCTTCTGCAACTCCTGATGATCTTCGAACCTACAAATCAACCAATTTGAATACACATAGTAGCATATAGATAAAGCATTGTAGTGAAATCAACTTTATATCATATAAGTAGATGGTTAGTTATACATTGAAATAGTCTTTTATATATAAACCATAACATAAACATCAGATGCATAAACAATGTTGATATCAGGAACAAGACTACATTTCTTTTTATTGCAGAAAACTATAATAAAACATGGAAAGAGTTCAGTCCCAGTTCATCCAATCCAGTCCTCAACAACCTCCTTCCATAACCAATACCATGATATCTCCAAGCATATGAAAGAACATCAAAACTCAAGAAAACAAGGGTTTGCTAAACTTGGGGAAGTGCTTGAAGCACAGGGATTCTTCAGACTTGATCAGGGGATAATCTCAGTATAGTAATTCTATCATTTTTCTCCTCCTTAAGGCCTTCCCATTGAAGTCTTTTTATACTTCTCCCAAATTAGTTTTTTAGTGGGGAAATAGTTGGGAACAGTTGGGCCACGGGCACTAATAGGTAATCAACAGGTAAAACCCGTGATCTCCGCCCATTGTTAAGGAAATTTAATTTTTTTAAGTGTCTTAACATATAAGCGAGTTGGGTATAGACTGACCTGCGTGTACACGCTTTTAACACAGGGAAAAGTAGTGTATAGGGAGTAAAACGCTGTTTTTAAAATATTTGGTCCAAGTCTGGAAGGAGGGGTTGCCCTAGGCCATAAAGCAAGCATCACAAATACAAAGGGTGATATTTGGAGCTATAACAAATCACTAGACCAACACAATGAACATGTAATAACATGCTTTACCATGATCTCCACCAGATCACTAGGCCAAACAAGCATGGTTGCCATCAGATTTCTCCACCTATACCATGAGGCATTTTCATGTCTCCTAGTCTCTCAGGGTTTACCACAATCCACAGTTCGATTCAGGGACCACTAGACCCTAAACCAAGACACCACCCTCTAGGCTTTACCATATATCCGGCCATTCATCGACAAGGATTCCTAGGCCTAATCAAGGGCAACCACCTCTAGGATTTACCGTATATTCCGCCATTCACCAGCAAGGAATCTTAGGCCCACTGAGGCAACACAATCCTGGCTTTACCCAACCCACAATCTGGATCAAGGGTCACTAGGTCAATGGCTTTATTGTGATTCACAGTGTGGTTCAAGGACCACTAGGCCATGTGCTTTATCATTCGTAGATCCACCTCACACGGCTTCCAATCCATCCGACAATCGATCTCAACCAAAACATGAGAACTCCATCACACCATGGCTATCCATAAATGGAAAGACTAGGTTGAAAACACTGTCATACCTGGAAACACCCACGCCATAACAACAAAAGAACCACATGCAATACCATGCATGCCAAATCTAGCAAGGAAAATACACATGTAAATCGATACCCGCAAAGAATACTGTTGTACCTGCTTGATCCTACTCTTCCTTGCTTGATCTTTGCTTCCTCTTGTCTTCTTTACCTTTATTGATCCAATGCCAAAGTGCTCCAAGAAAACTCTAAGTGTCTAAGAGAGGGAGAGAGAGAGAGAATCATAAGAGAGCTCCAAAACTGAACTGACAAAAGGTTACAAACTGATCCTCACAAGCCTTTTTCTCAATTAGGCCTTTATTTTCTTCATTTTCCTCCTCACATGCAACCTGCGACCTTTCACATTCCTTTTCTCCTAATTTCCATTATTTTCATAAATAAATGTGCCAAAAATGCCATTTTGCCTTTCCAAAGCCTTAGCCATTGCCTTTGCCGATTTCTTTAGCCATAATAAACCAAATGAACCCCGACTAGGATGTCTTGCCAAACATTCAACTTGTGGAATAAGTGTCCCATCAACCATGGTTATTATTTTTGCATTTATTAACTTTTATTACATGGAATTTTCACTAAGGCTGTTACAGAACCCTCCCAATTGGGGACACCATCCTTGGTGTTCAACCATATCTATACCTCAGTAAAATTGTTGAAAAATGAACATACTACCCATGGAGCTTTATAACATAGCTCAATGCAGTATTTACAATGATCACCTTGCTGAGAAGCAAACCAACATGACAACATAACAAATATAACATCATAATGACATGACACTCATACTACTTATTGGAGCTTTATAGCATAGCTCATGGCGGTATTTACATCCATATACATATGTACATATACCAAAACATCATCAAACATGTACCAAAACATATACAAAAGACGTATACCAAAACACCATACTAAAACTGCTTTGCCTCAACCGACAAACAATGAAGGATACATAACCCGCATCTGATCTGTCATCTCCAATGTAGCTTCATCAGGCCCAAAGTGCTTCCACTGCACTTTATCTTGCTCGATTGCTCGGTTCCGGAGCATGAGCACCTTTTTCTGTAATATCCACTGAGGCTTCGACTGGAATTCTCCATCTTGTTCCACTTGCAATATAGACCAGTCAATCACATGATCAACATCTTTCACATGCTTCTTAAGCAATGACACATGGAAAACATCATGGACTTTCATTATTGGAGACATCGCAAGTCGATAGACTGCTTGCCCAATACTCTCAATAACACTGAAGGGTCCACAAAATCGTGGTGCCATCTTGGCACATGATCCAATTCGTAAGGAGCTCTCTTCAGTTTGATGCGCAAGTACACCTGTTCCCCAACCTGGAACTCCTTGAACAGCTCGTTCTGACTTACATAGCTCTTTTGCTTATCTTGTGATGCCTTTAAATTCTTCTTTATAAATTGCATCTCTTGTTCCATGTCCGCCAACATGTCTGGTCCAATCAACACCCTATTAACTAGATCGATCCAACTAATGGGAGTATTGCAACTCTGCCCATATAATGCCTCAAACAAACTCATCTTCAAAGATCCTTGATACCCATTGTTATAAGTGAACTCTACTAGTGGAAGATACTCTTCCCACTTTCACTGCTAATACATCACGTATATCCTCAACATGGCCTCCAATATCTGGTTGACCCTCTCTGTCTGTCCATCCATCTACGGATGATAGGCTGTACTGAAGGCCAACTCTGTGCCCAAACCTGCAAATAACTCCTTCAAAAACTTGGAAGTGAACTTTTCATCCTTGTTTGACACAATCTTCTTTGGAACACCATGCAATTTGACCACATCTCGAATGAATACTTGTGCTAAATCGTTAGCTGAGAATGTAGACTTCATTGAATGAAGTGTGCAATCTTTGTCAACCTGTCCACAACAACCATAATGGAATCATGCTGTCTCACTATCCTCGACAACCCTATGATAAAGTCCATGGAAATGACTTCCCATTTACATTCTGGAATTGCAGTCGGTTGTAGCAGTCCACCTGGATGCTTACACTCTGCTTTCACACACTGACAATCGAAACACCTAGCCACAAACTCCGCTACACCCTTCTTCAGGTTAGACTAATAATAGAATTTCTTCACTACGATCAATGTCTTCTGATAACCTAGTGACCTAACTAAATTTTCACATGAAACTCCCTCAAGATCACCTTCTTGAGCTCACTATTGTCTAACACATATATCATGTCTCTGAATCTAACCAATCCATTTGCTGTAAGACAATAATCCACATCCTGTGCACTTGAACCTGTAACTGTACTTGCACTACCACATGTACCTATACCTGTACTTGTACTACCACATGTACCTATACCTGTACCTATACTTTGCTGCAACCTGTGCAAAATCTCCATATATCTGACATCCCGCTGACCTGCCTACAAGATCCTATCCTATAAGTTTGTCCCATGGGAGCTCATAACTGCTAAGTGATTTCCCTGTACTGTCTGTTAAGAGCATCTGCCACCATGTTCTCCCTTTCTTTGATGTATCTAATCTTGAAGTCAAACTCACTGATCTTCGCCAACCATCTAGCTTGTCGTACATTCAGATTAGATTGGTCAAACAAATACCTCAACTCAATGTGATCACTCATTAGTAAAAACCTCCTACCAAGAAGATAGTGCCTCCACATCTTCAATGCATGTATGATCGTTGCTAGCTCAAGATCATGCGTTAGGTAGTTACGCTCATGCTCATTTAGTTTTCATGACTCATAGCATACCACCTGTCCATCCTGCATAAGGACCCCACCAAGTCCTCTCTTGCAAGCATATGTGCATACTACAAACTCCTTGTCCAGATCTGCAATCTTTAATACTAGTGCATGTGTCAACAACTGTTTAAGCTGCTCAAAACTGGCCTTCAAACTCCTTTTTCCATTCAAACTTCTTACCTTTCCTCTACAATGATGTAATAGGATAAACAATCTATGAGAAATTCCTTATGAATCTCCTGTAATAGCTTGCCAACCCCATGAAATATCTCACCTCATCCACATTCCTGGGAGCTACCCACTCCATAATGGCCCTTATTTTTTCTGGATCTACTACATTTCCCTCCTGGAAACAACATGTCCCAAGTAATGTACCTCAGTCTGAAAGACACTACACTTACTGAGCTTATCATACAACTAATGCTCCCTCAAGAATCTCTACACTGTTGCTAAATGCTCGACATGCTCTTCCTCATTTTTAGGATATACCAATATATCATCAATCAACATAATAACAAACTTATCCAAATACGAACACAACACACTATTCATCAAGCACATAAATGTAGCTAGAACATTAGTCAAAATGAATGGAACTACAACAAACTCATAATGCCCATACCTAGTTCGGAAGGTTGTCTTCTAAATGTCCTCTTTTATGCGTACCTAATGATATCCATATCTCAAATCAATCTTCAAGAAAACTATTGCTCCCTTCAACTGATCAAACAAGTCATCCATCCTCGGTAACAAATACCTGTTCTTAAAGGTCACTTTGTTCAACTACCTGTAATCAATGCACAATATGAGAGTACTATCTTTCTTCTTCACAAACAATATTGATGCGCCCCAAGGTGATACACTTGGCCTAATGTATCCCTTGTCAAACATCTCTTTCAGCTGTAAATTTAACTCTACCAACTCAGGTGTGCTCATCTTGTATGGTGCTTCTAATGTTGGAGTTGCCCCTGACACTAACTCAATAGAAAAGTCTACTTCCCTATGAGGTGGCAACTCTAAGATCTCTTCGGGAAACACATCTTGAAATTGTTGTAGAACTGTGTATATGTTCAAAACATTTGTATCATCAAATTCCTTACCTTTGTCACTAGAAATATGAACTGCAAATAACACAGACCCTTTTTTGCCACTGTGCTTTGCCTACATCGCTGTCACCATCCTAACTGATGTGGCTTTCTTCTTTCCCTGCAAGACTCTTAGTTTCCCATTGTCATCCACACACTCAATGGCTTTTTCATAACAATCTACCTTGGTTCTATGGAGGTACAACCAATCCATGCCCAATAACATACTGTACGATCCCAACGATAATACATTCAAATGTGTTGCAATAGGCATACCATTCAAATCAAATGCACAAGCTCTTACCCAATGATGAACTCACTTCTTTGTACTTGTAGGTAACTGCACTAACCAAGATTTTGCATGCAATTATTTACTCAAACCACACTTATCCACCAAGTCAGGACTAACATAGCTATAATTAGCTCTAGGGTCAATCAAAATAGAAATAACTGGATCACAAAGCTTACCGTCCATCTCAATGATAGATGCTTGATGGTCTACTTGTTTGTTATCCAATGCTGCATAAATATGAGGAACACTCTAACCAACATCCTCAATAGTCTGTGCCTCCTATGAAATATATATCTGAGGACTACCACCCTGATTTTGTGGACAATCTCTCTTAAGATGCTCCTTACTGCATGTCTAACACTCCAACTGACCAATACTCTCACCTCTATGCTGCTGTTGTGACCCATGTCCCTGTCTAGCTACATTGAACCTCTTTTGCGGTGCCACATTTTCTTTTTCCTCTGCATTCCGAGACATTGTTCTTTTCGATTGCCATTTACCTTTACCTTTATCCTTATCCTTCCCTTTCCATCCTTGTTGATATTCATTCTTATGTTTTGACTGTTCATAACAATGATTCAATTTCCCAATAACTTCCTCAAGTGACTGAGGCTCATCATACTCAATTTGATCTCTAATTTCTAATGGCAATCCACTAACAAATCGCTGAACTTTAGCCTTCTCATCCTTAAGATATGGTACAGACCTCAATAGCTCCAGGAACTTAGTCGTGTACTCTTCATCTGTCATTGATCCCATGATTGGCTCATAGAATTCTTTGGCCTTACTGTCGTAGTACCTTTCTGACAAGTACTTCCTCCTGAAAAG
Organism: Pinus taeda; assembly: GCA_000404065.3. NCBI lineage: Eukaryota > Viridiplantae > Streptophyta > Pinopsida > Pinales > Pinaceae > Pinus > Pinus taeda. The sequence goes on along the minus strand of APFE030915047.1, from coordinate 65,184 downwards.
CTTCTTTAACTCATGCCAACTCAAGTCCTTTGTCCTGAGGTCTCTGACCCACTTCACATCTTCCCACCAAATGTCTGCTTCACCTTTCAAATTGAAGATAGCAATTCTAGCCTTCATGTTTTCTGTGTACTCATGCAACTCAAAGAATTTGTTCATCCCAAGTATCCAAGCCTATGCATCTTCTGATTTCTTCAAGTCTCCATCAAAAGTAAGTGATTTTACTTTCTTAATCTCATCTGGTAAGTATCCCCTATCACTCCTCTTGTAAGAATGATAACGATGACGATCATGATACTTGTCAGAACCAAAACTAGAATAGTACTTGTATCCATTACCTCTCCTATCTGGAGTATCCAACAACTTGCCATCTTTAATAGTGTCATCTCTATCTGAAATGTGACCACTGTGAGACCTACTGCCATATGCCCCATTAGTTCTATCCTCCTTTCCATGGCTGATTTGAAGTGGCCCTTGTTGTTGCAATTATGACAAAATCTGAAGAAGTATAGCATTAACCTCTGCTTGTTTTTCTTGTGCCTGTATGATCTTGTCATTGTCTGCTTTACAACTCCTTATTTCTTCCTTCAATCTTCTCAATGTGTCTGCCAAATCAGAAGAGTGCCCAACACCACGCTACTCATCTGATTCATAGGGTGAGTCTTTGTAGTCTACCATCTTGCTAGCCATTTTGATCTTTCTCTTGCAAGACATAATATGTTAGCTAAACCAAATCATAATAAACCAACGTACCTTTGCAAAATTCGGAGCCGGGGAGGGGAGGGGGATATCTCATCCGCAAGATCATCAAATCAGTGCGATACATGTATAAACATAATCATAAAAACATATAGACATATAATACATAAGCACATAACCATGTAACTATCAGTCTAGCTAGAGTCCAGTCATTAATGCATGACCACATACCATGACCTTATGCATGACAACAACAACCATACCAACATACACTGACAATACACAAGCATAAACAACATGTAACCAATCATACACTCATGACGACATGCTTCATAATAACAACATCCTCTTTCACATGGCGACATCACTACAACCATCACTGACACCATGCATATGCAACAAACACATAGACCCCAAGGATGATTAATCACACATGCAGACGACATGAATGCATGACCAACACATCGCCCATCCTGTCCAAGGAGTGAACCATGCTCTGATACCACTCTGTAACACTCTCCTCCCACATCTACCCAAGTAACCGTGTTAAAATTGGCAACTAGGGCGAAACTCCACATGGGTCATCTTATTTATGACAACTGATATTTTTCTGAGTCCTCTTTTTGAGAGGTGTAGGATTGATATAAAGATCATTCGATTCTGACATGTACAAATGAAGTTATGAATTTATTTTGATTATGGACAAATTATCAAGGTTGGCCAACAAACTTCTGTAGGCTCAGAAGCCCAACAGTCACATCTATTCATTCTCAATGTTTACTATAAATACATGATGCATCAGCCTCATTTGGACACACTCATCTTTACACATCTCTCTCTCTCTTCATCTGATTGGGTATGCATTTTTGGGCAGCATCTCTCTCCACACGTGTGAAGGAAAGAAGGGCAATTCTGTGTTTTAGTGTTGACCAAGTTTGACCGAATTTTCAGAGGTTTTTTTTGGGGTACATTGACTAAGCGTTACCCTGTTTTGCTGCGATTTTGGGTGGAGACATTCTGTCCTAGTAGGCTGCATTTATGGGCACAAAAATCAAGGCAATCTATTGACTGTTTGACCAACATTCACTGTGGTTAGTGCTGACCGTAGGTTGACTGTTTGACCAAATTTTGATGGGTTGATTTCAGACTGTTTTGAGAGTTGTTTCATCTTGTGGTTTGGAAGCCGAAGTTGACTGAAGTTGATCGAATCTTTGAGGGTCAAATCTGCCCTGTTGACTAGCATTGACTTTTTTGGTTAGGGCTCTTTTACTACTGTTATAAATTATCAGAATTTGTAAATTGTACTATCTCTCTGCTGAACTATTGAAGACTAAAAAAAGAATTGATCAAGGGTTTCCCCACATTGGGGTTTGTCCCTGGCTAGTGCCACATCTTGTGTCCTCTTTTCTTGGCTTGTCTTCTACTGTTTATGTTTATGTTTTACTTGCATTTTACTATCATGTTGATGTGATTGCTAAACTAGATATTGATATTGGGATAGTAAAGAAATTGAAGTAAAATTTCTCCAAAGCATAGAACATATCATTGTTGCCTAAAATTAACATGGTATCAGAGCTGAGGTGAAGAAAAAACCCAAGAAAGAGTGAAAGAGCAACCACCAAAGATAGTTGGATAAGGACAAAAGACTCAATGGGTTCCTCATCCTACTTCCCAGCTGAAGACAAGCTCCATGATAAACCTGACTATCATGGATGGAAGATGTCTCTTGATTTCACCTTGGAAGGAAAATAAGTGATGGATTATGTAAAGGGTAAAATCCCCGAACCTCCTTTAAATGCACCGGCTGCTGCGAAGACCAAGTACAATAGGGCTGAAGTTAAAGCGAAGAAGATTATCAAGGATTCCATTGACAAGCATCTGGTGGCATATATCTCCTAATTGAAGACCTCCAAGGAGATATACAATAGATTGGTCGACATGTTCAAGGTTAGTAATGCTAATCAAATTCTCTTTCTCAAGAATAAGTTGAAGGATATTAAGAGGGGCAAGGACGAGGACATTCAATCCTATTTCTTGAGGATTATTGAGATCAAGAATGATCTACTCTTGATTGGAGAAGTCATTCGTAATAGGGAACTTACTCTCACCACCCTTGGAGGACTCACACTTGAGTGGTATGTATTTAGAACCATTATACTCAACAATGATCGAATTCTAGGGTTTGAAGAATTGATGTCAAGATGCATTCAAGAAGAAACAAGAATGGTGGAGCAAGAAATGCCTTCTAATAGAAGCAACCCCACTGCATTCTCTGCTCATGCCAAGAGGAAGAACAATGTAGGTTCAAAGAAGCAAAGTCAAGGAAGACTGAGATTCAAAAATGGAAGAAAGGGAAGATGCTTTGTTTGCAATAAGTTTGGCCACTATGCAAGGGAGTGTCCTAATAGAAGGGATACACCTCGATATGATGACTATCATAACAACTCTAGGGGCAACTTCAACAACAACGATCAAAGAAATGGTAGGTCCAATGGAAAAGGAAAAAGGAATGCGGGACATGAAGGAAATGGTTGACCCTCTAAAAAATCAAGGAAATCCAGGTATGATGAATCCAATGTTGTTAACAATAAGCAAAAAGAGTACTATCTTATATCGACCCTCTCCACGGCCTCTCTTCCGAACACTTTGGGAAATTGGCTAATTGATATTGGTGCCTCAAGACACTTCACCGGATACAAGGAAGCCCTCTCTAATTTGATAGAAAATGAGACAAACTTGGAGATCATCCTTGGAGACGATGCCACCTATCCGCTGAAGAGAGTAGGGAATGTTACCCTTCAATTGAATCAAGGTAACACTATTCATTTGCAAGAAGTACAATATGTACCCTTTCTCAAGAATAACTTAGTGTCCATTTCAACAATGGAAGATAAAGGATTCAAGGTGGCTTGTATCAATGGAAAGGTACATGTTTGGAAAAGAAATTTTAAAGATGCTTTTACTTTTGGGTTCAAGGTTATCAAGTTGGAGGAATTCCATTGGGAGCCATGTCTTACAAAACATCTTTACAATCTAAACTAGAGCACGAAGGTTTTCCCATCTTCATTATAAGGCCCTACTCGATGTGAGACAGATGGTGATAGGTATGCTCAAATTCAAAGTAGAGCATGAAGGTGTATGTCTAGGATGTGTTGAAGGAAAACTTATAAGGGGACCATTCCCCTCGAGTAATAGCAAGACCGCAAACATATTGCAATTGATCCACTTCGACATATCTGGTATGATGCTCGTAAAATCCCTGGGAGGATACTTATATTATCTCACCTTTGTGGATGGTTATTCACGTAAGACCTAGATCTACTTCTTGAAAAAGAAGGATGAAGTGTTCACCTAGTTCCAACATTTCAAAGCCTTGATCGAAAACTAATTCGAGAAAAAAATCAAGATATTGAGGACTGATAATGGGATCGAGTATGAATCCAATGAATTCCAAGATTATTGTAAGACTTTAAGCTCCTGTGATTGTTATTTTGTGTAGTATTTACCGAATTATCCACAGTATCATATTCATCATGTCGACGTTTTGAACCCCAAAGGGTGGGGGGGGGAGGGAAGCTGACATTAACAGGGAGACTACAACACTGTACACTCCCGAGCAAAATGGTGTCACTAAAAGGAAGAATCGCTCTATTGTAGAAGTTGTCTGTGCCATGCTTCATGATCAAGGCCTTCTGAAGTTTCTATGGGCTAAAGTTGCAAATACTGTTGTGTATGTTCAAAACCGATGCCCTCATCAAGCATTGGAATCCAAGACTCCCGAAGAAATGTTCACTGATAAGAAGCCCGATGTCTCTCATTTTAGAATTTTTGGAAGCCTTGTATATTTTCATGTCCTAAAAGAGAAAAGAAGCAAATTGGGTGCATCTGGGAAGAAAGGAATCTTTGTGGGCTATAGTGAAAATTCTAAGGGATATATAATTTATGTGGTTGATCAAAAGGAAGTTGAGATAAGTCATGATGTTAGCTTCAATGAAGATATGGCCTTCAGGAAGATCAACAGCCTTCCCATCCTAAGGAAGGACAAAGAAGCTAACACAAGAAATCACGGTGAAAAAGAGGACGAAATAATGCCTGATATTGATGAACCTATGGATCCTATTGATCCACTCCCTCATGAGCCTTCCTCATCCAAGAGGAGACCCTCATGGCTTAGGGAGACTCTCGAAGATTTTGAGAGGCACATTCCACCAAGGGGGACTTTCCGTGAAAGCAAGAAGTCGAACAGGTATCAAGGATATTTTACCACCATGAGCACTATCATTCAAAATGAGCCTTCATCATTCGAAGAAGTCGTGAAGCAACATGGAAGGATGTTATGAATGAAGAATATGAGTTAATTATGAAGAATGATGTCTGGGATGTGGTCCCTAGAACCCAAGACAAATCGGTTGGCACCTTTAAGTGGCTCTACAAAATCAAGCATATAGCTGATGGAAGTGTAGAAAAGTTCAAGGCTTGCTTTTTTGCTCAAGGCTCCTCTCAAAATGAAGGTGTAGATTACGATGAGATATTTTCACTTGTTGCCCGATACACCACCATCTGCTCGATCATAGCCTTGCTGCCTCACAATGATGGAACTTACATTAGATGGATGTCAAGACCGCCTTCTTGCATGGTTCAATCAAAGAGGGAGTCTATGTGGAACAACCTGAGGGGTTTGAGGTTCATGATTGGGAATCTCATGTTTGCAAGTTGAAGAAAGCTCTCTATGGATTGAAGTAAGCACCCCAGGCTTGGTGTGAGATGGTCGATAGCTATCTAATGAAGCTGGGATTCACTAGAAGTGAAGTCGATCTGAACCTTTACTTTAAGGTTGAAAAGGATAAACCTCTCATTCTGGTACTTTATGTGGACGACCTCTTTCTGACAGGTGCAGACCCTCTCATTCACAAATGTAAGAGGGACTTGGCTTCTGAATTTTAGATGAAGGACCAAGACCGATGCACTATTTCCTAGGGTTGGAGTTCTGGCAAAATCCAGGCGAAATTTTTCTCTCTCAAGGAAAATATGTTGTGAAGATATTGGAAAGATTTGGGATGGTGGGCTGCAAGCCTGTGACTACTCCGATGAAACTTAACTTTAAGAAGTTATGTGGTAGTGCTGTTGGACCTGAATTGGGAAATGCTTTTGAGTATCGTCAACTGATAAGAGCACTGGTGTTCTTGGTGAACTCTCGTCCGGACATATGTTTTGCAGTTAACACATTGAGCTAATACATGGTTGAGCCTCATCATATACATTGGATTTCCGCCAAGAATATTTTGAGATATCTTCGGGGCACGATCACTTATGGACTAAGATACACTGCGAAAATGTGAGGCTGCATGGTTATTCTAATGCTGATTGGGCTGGCGGTGTGGTGGATTGCAAGAGCACTTCTGGATGTTGTTTTTCTCTGGGTTATGCTTCAATATCTTGGATGAACAAGAAGCAAAAATCGATTGCCTTGAGCATTGCTGAGGCCAAATACATAGCTGCTAGTATGGCCTCCTGTGAAGCTATTTGGTTGAGGAAGCTCTTTAGTGAGCTGTTTGGACATATGTTGGATACCACCGTGATCCTCTGTGACAACCAGAGTGGGATCTGATTATCAGAGAATCCTGTGTTTCATGATCGCTCCAAGCATATACATATCAGGTACCACTTTATCCGGGACATGGTACAATGAGGAGCAATAAGGCTCCATCACATTGGGACTAATGAGAAGGTCGCCAATATTTTGATAAAGTCCCTGGGAAAGGTCAAATTCTTGGTCTTCCGAGAACGAATTGGAGTTGTGGAGAGACCCTCTTATGAGGGTCCTGTATGAGATGGACTTTGAGCTCTGGGAGCTCCAGGGGGCTTGGGGTACTTCTTGGAGCGGTGAGCAACCATAGAGTGAGTGGTTCAACCTTCCCCTAATGGTTTGTTGTGTATAGGTTGAGTGGTTCATCCTTCCCCTGTGATACCCCTTGGTGACATGTAGGCAGGACGAGTGGTTCATCCTTCTCCTGCTGAGACATCCTACCCATGCAATCTAGGAATCATGGGAAGTACCTCTCATCTGGCCAATGAGTAGGGAAATGAGGATAGGGACCATAGTACTTTGATGGACGCATCGTGTAATATCGTACTCCCTATGCTAAAATGATCGATATTGATCTAGGATCAATGGAAACTTACTTCGGGTCAGTAAGAGTGGTATGAGACACTCTTTTTTGATTGGAAATGACTTCAAGTAAGTAAGAGTGGTATGAGACACTCTCTTTTGATTGGGATTGACTTCGGGTTAGTAGAGAATGGTATGATACATTCTCGATCACTTCTTCTTCATAGTTCAACAGAGAAAGCAATGCATTGATAGCAATGATAGTACTGATTGGCACATGGATTAGCAGATGGAGTTCTCCTTAGTTGAGAGGGAGTGTTGAATTTGGAAACTATGGCCAAAATCAACATGGGTCATCTTATCTATGACAACTGATATTTTTCTTGGATTCCTCTCTCCGAGAGGTGTAGGATTGATATGGAGATCATCCGATTTTGACATGTACAAATGAAGTTATGAATTTATTTTGATTATGGACAAATTGTCAAGGTTGGCCAACAAACTTATGTAGGCTCAGAAGCCCAACAATCACGTCTATTCATCCTCAACGTTTGCTATAAATACATGATGCCTCATCCTCATTTGGACACACTCATCTTCACACAACTCTCTCTCTCCTCATCTGATTGGGTATATGCATTTTTGGGCAGCATCTCTCTCCACACATGCGAAGGAAGGAAAGGAAATTTCCTATTTCAGTGTTGACCAGGTTTCACTGAATTTTCAGAGGCTGTTTTTGGGTTGCGTTGACTTGTTTTGCTGCGATTTTGGGTGGAGGAATTTTGTCCCAGAAGGTTACATTTTTGGCCACAAAAATCGAGGCAATCTATTGACTGTTTGACCAACATTGACTGTGGTTAGGGCTAACTACAAGTTGACTGTTTGACTAGATTTTGATTGGGCCGATTTCGGGGTGCTTTGAGGGTTGTTTCATCTTGTTGTTTGGAGGCCGAAGTTGACTGAATTTAATCGAATCTTTGAGGGTCAAATCTGCCCTATTGATCAGAGTTGACTTTTCTGGTTAGGGCTCTTTTACTGCTGTTATAAATGATCAAAATTTGTAAATTTTACTATCTCTCTACTGAATTGTTGAAGACTAAAAGAAGAACTGATCAAGGGTTTCCCCACATTGGAGTTTGTCCCTGGCTGGTGCCACATCTTGTGTCCTCTTGTCTTGACTTGTCTTCTACTGTTTATGTTTATGTTCTATCTGCATTTTACCATCATGTTGATGTGATTGTTAAATTGGATATTGATATTGGGCTAATAAAGAAATTGAAGTAAAATTTCTCTAAAGCATAGAACATACCATTGTTGCCTAAAATTAACAAACCGACCAATCGGGGTAAACATGTGACAAGAGGTTACTATGATTGAATTCAACGTCCTAGGTGATCCTAAGGAAGTGGAATCGACGAAAACACAACATACATACCTTCCACATCAGCTACAAGACTCCTAGGAACCATCCCAACCACTCAGGTAGCTAACCCCTGGGTCCCACTAAAGTTTTTTACCACTTGACCTCTTGACGGTCTCATGCTATAGGTATGCTAGCATCCAGGAGGCTTTGGATGCTCTCATGACAAGGCATGTCAGCGTCGAGCGACTATTTTGCTTAGTGTTGTGCCAACGTCACCAGGATTTGAGCCACTTTTTCAGGCCTAGAGCCCAGGTCACTACCCAGAATTGAGTGACACTTTCAAAACAGTAAGATAACAAGGAAAAAAATGATGCAAAAGTAAATACTTGAAAAAACCCTTAACCAGAATCCTACTAGCCATGACATACGTTTCGTCAAACTATCACAAATATGTAATCTACAAGTGTAAACAACATATTTAAGCATAGTGATCTCATACTTATTTGAGAATCGCTAAGAACCATTGTTTCCTCATACCATTTGATGCATTATCATCTTTTAGGTCATAAATACATTGTCCATTCACTTACAAGTAAAAACATGATGAGAGCCATACATAGCCACTATCATAAAACACATACATAACTAGCATAATAGAAACATAAATACCAATGAAATCACAACCATATGATCCACATATAAACCAATATAATACTCATAGAAATACAAGAAGAAATAACCTCATATTAATGATGCAAAATCCAAACCCGAGATGGGACTTCACGTTCCACTCGACTGTAGAATGGCTGAGCCAAATCTCTCTTCCACCATTCACCCCCTTGTCATATTCCAAGCATGAATGTGGGACTCAAACCAAAAGAACCAACCAGGGCATCCCGAGGCTAAACCACCTCACCCTCATCAATATAACCCATGCTTTATCGTAATCCATCCCAGATCACTAGGTCAACACAATGAACATGTAATAACATGATTTGCCATGATCTCCACCAGATCACTAGGCCAAACAAGCATGGATGCCACTGGATTTCTCCACCTACACTGTGAAATTTTTTCTGTCTCCTAGTCTCTCAGGCTTTACCGTAATCACAATTTGATCTAGGGATCACTAGGCCCTAAACCGAGACACCATCCTCTAGGCTTTACCAGATATCCCGCCATTCACTTGCAAGGATTCCTAGGCTTAATCAACGACAACCACCTCTAGGATTTACTGTATATCCCGCCATTCACTGACAAGGATTCATAAGCCACCGAGGCAACACAATCTTGGCTTTACGTCAACCCACAGTTTGGCTCAGGGGTCACTATGTCAGTGGCTTTACTGTGATCTACAGTTTGGTTCAGGGACCACTAGGCCATGTACTCTATCATTCAGAGATCCACCTCACTCGGCTTTGGATCCATCCAGAAATCCAGCTCAACCAAAACATGAGAACCCCATCACACCATGGCTATCCGGAAATGACAAGGCTAGGTTGAAAACACTATCACACCTAGCAAAACCCATGCCATAACAGCAAAAGAACTACATGAAATACCATGCTTGCGAAATCTAGTAAGGAAAATACACATGTAAATCGATACTTGCAAAGAATACTATTGTAGTTGCTTGATCTTGCTTTTCCTTGTTTGATCTCTGCTTCTTGTTGCCTTCTTTGTCTTTCTTGATCCAATGCCAAAGTGCTCCAAGAAAACTCTAAGTTTCCATGAGCGAGAGAGAGAGAGAATAATGAGAGAGATCCGAAACTGAACTGACAAAAGGTTACAAACTGATCCTCATAAGCCTTTTTATCAATTAGCCCTTTATTTTCTTCATTTTCCATTATTTTCCTTCATTTCTCTCCTCACATGCAACCTGTGAGCTTTCACCTTCCTTTTCTCCTAATTCCTATTATTTTCATAAATAAATGTGCCAAAAATGCCATTTTGCCTTTCCAAAGCATTAGCCATTGCTTTTGCCAATTGCTTTAGCCATAATAAACTAAATGAATACCCACTAGGATGTCTTACTCAACATCTAGCTTGGAATAAGTGCCCCATCAACCGTGGTTATACTTTTTTCTTTTATTAGCTTTTATTACATGGAATTTTCACCAGGGTTGTTACATTCTTCATGATTGACTCAATACTCCTCACTTATTGCATCTTTCCATACTTGGTGCTTTACAACTTATGTGAACGTGCAAGGTTTAGTTTTAATAATAGTACTCATGGCAGCGAAGTACCCTTGATACTTGTTAGGTTTCTTACTTTCCCGAAATGTCCCTCTTGGAGTGGTATGATTTTCAACATCTTGAAGTGTATCCTACAACCAAAGTGGTCTTTTCGTTAAGGTAGAGGGTTCACAAGGAGGTGGATCAAGAGGATCCATCGGGCCATCAACATTAGGCATAGGCTCATCCACTGAAGGTTCTTCTTGTTTTTCGGTAACATCATCATCATCCTTCCTTGAGATGGGGAGAACTTTGGCTTTCTCGAGGGCAATGTCATCATCAAAGGTAACATCTCTACTTACTTCTACATCTCTTTGACCAGGTACCTAAATTCTATATGCCTTTGAATTTTCACTGTATCTAATGAATATGTTTTTCTTTCCATAAGCTTCCAACTTATTCCTTTTCTCTTTAGGCATATCAAAATACACAGGACAACCAAAGATTCTAAAATGAGAAACATCATGTTTGTTACTAGTGAAGACTTCCTCGGGTGCCCTGAAATCCAAGGCTTGATGAGGGCTCCTATTTTGAACATATACAACAGTGTTGGCAACTTCTTCCCACAAGAATTTCGGTAGACCTTGATCATAGATCATGGCATGGGTGGCTTCCATAATAGTTCAATTCTTTCTCTCAGCAACATCATTCTGATCTGGAGTGTATGGAACAATTGTCTCCCTCTTAATGCCAACCTCTCTACAAATATCATTGAATTCATTCGATTCATATTTGGTCCCATTGTTTGTCCTCAACGTCTTGATCTTTTTCTAGTTTGAATATCCACCAATGCTTTGAAAGAATAGAACCACTTGAACACTTCATCCTTCTTCTACAAGAAATAAGTCCATGTTTTGCGTGAGAATTCAAACACAAAGATTGCATAGTGTATGTATCCTCCTAATGAAGTTACGGGCAAGGCACTAGACAAGTCAAAATGGATCAACAGAAGAATATCAGTTGCCTTGGTTTCACTAAAAGGGAATGGTCCCTTTGTATGTTTCCTAGCTGCACAACCTTGACACACTCCTTCATGGTTCATATGAAACTCAAGCATCCTTGTGACCATCTTCCTTACCCCAAGTACGACTTTGTAATGTAAGTGGGCAAATCTCCGGTGCCATAGCTCACATTGAATAGAGGTATTACTTGTCAATGCTCCCAAAGGAATTCCATCAACTTGATAAAGACCACCAATCCTGAATCCAAGAGTAAAAGAATCTTCAAAGTTTATATTCCATACACGTACCTTTCCATCAATGAATGCTACCTTGAAGTCTTTGTCTTCCATCACAGAAATATACACCAAATTCTTTTTCAAATCAGGCACATAAAAGACTTCCTAGAGATGTATGGTTTAACCATAGTTTAAGTGAAGAGTGACAATTAATATCCCTTTTACGGGGTAGGTGGCATTATCTTCAAGTATAATTTTTAGATTAGTTTTCTTCTCAACTAAATTTGAGAGGGCCTCCTTATATTAAATGAAATGCCTTGAGGCTCCACTATCAATTAACCAATGATCCAAAATATCTGAAGGATAGGCAATAGATAGAGTAGAAATAAGATAGAACTCATCTTCTTTTTCTACAACATTATTTTCATCATACCTGACATTTCTTGTCCTCTTGGGAGGTCGATTATTTCCTTCTTAGGCAGTGGGAGCATTTCTTTTTCCTTTATTGTTGTACATGGTGTTTCTTTGATTGTTGTTTCCTTTGTAATTGTTGTCATCCCTTGGAGGATTTTCTTGCGAGGACACTCTCTAGCATAGTGCTTGAACCTGTTGCAATTGTGTCATCTTCCTTTGCCTTTTCCTTTGAATCCCCTCTTAGATTCTTGACCATGTCTCCTTGAATCATTCCTCCTTTTAGCATGTGCAGAGAAATCAATATGTTCATTTTCATTGGAGGACTTATCTCTCTCCATCATCGTTGTTTCCTCTTGAGTCCATCTGAAAAATAGCTCATCAAAACTAGGTATCCTGTCGTTATTGAGAATGGTGGTGACAAATGTATCCCATGGTCTTGAAAGACCTCCAAGTGTAATGAGAGTGAGTTCCCTGTCAGCAGTAACTTCCGCAATAGATAGAAAGTCCTTCTTGATTTGTGTTATTCTCATAAAGTAGGATAGGATAGACTTCACTTTATCCATCTTGATATCCTTCAACTTGTTCTTGAGAAAGCGAATTGATTTGCATTGTTCACTTTGAACATCCCAACCAACTTATCCTACAACTCTTTAGAAATTCCCAAATAAGAAATATAGGCAACCAAATGCTTTTGAATGGAGTCAATCAAAATTTTCCTAGCTTTGACCTCACCATTTCTATACTTGGTTCTAGCAGCAACAATTGCATTTGAAGTAGGCTCTACCTCTTTCCCTTGCACATAATCCAATACTTCATGCTCCTCCAAGGTCAGGTCCAAATTAATCTTCCATGCATGGTAGTCAAAATTGTCATTGAGCTTATCCTAAGTCTTGAAGTAAGATGTAGAGGCCACAAAGACTTGTCCAATAATATTTGTCTAACAAGTATCTTAGTGATTGCCTTTCTCTCTTGCTTGGGCTTGTTCTCACCTGGGCTTTAATACCATGTTAATTTTAGATAACAATTGTATGTTCGATGTAGAAATTATGGTGTAGATTTGCAACTGCTCATGAAGTTTTAATCAAATTCACAAGACACAAACCTACTCTACTTCTCTGCGGAATTCAATTCACAATTGAGAACATCAATCACAAACATGCAATGAGAAATAACACACATGCACACAATAATCTTTCCTGGGGAAAGCAATATGCTAAAAACCCCTTTGCCTTCTTGCTTTAATTTGATGAATACAGATATATTACAATTGCTTTTCTCAACTGAGCACAACCTGTAAGTGAATAACCTTCTCTCTGCTCACTAAGAAGCTTTGACTTAGTCAATTTCTGCCTCTACTTGAACCCCTATTTCCTTGCGCAATTCTTTGAGAAATTAGGCCCCTATTATTTAGGAATTTCTCAAAAATGGATTGCGGTCTTTGCCTCTGCTTGGACCCCTATATCCTTGCGCAATTACTTGAGAAATTAGGCCCCTATTATTTAGGAATTTCTCCAAAATTGATTGCGCAATTCCTAAGGTTGATCATTTGATTGTATGCAACACGTGTACACTCAAGACTAGTCTACAACTGATGTTACACTGCCTTGGAATCTCCACCACAATTGGGGAACTCGAATTCTCTACATACACTAGCTATTTTGGGCTGATTGATCAGTTAATTGGATGATCAATGTGTTTGACTGAAGTCCTACTGCACAACTGACCTACCATAGTTCTTCCAACAATGGGAATTAGTTTAACTTAAAAAAACTTGAGATAACCGATCTTGATTGCTACAAATTAGCAATCACACATGCTTAACTGAACTCTAACTCATGCTTAACTGAAATCTAACTCCAACTCGAATTTACTGAGTAAACTGGGTAACACAAACCATGTCACACAAGTTAATTGCATTCAAGTTGTCTGCTAATATGGAAATTTGAATTTTATCAATTTAATGAAGGAAAAATCAAATTGAGAATTTCTTGCTACGTTTTTCAACGCTCCTCTCAGCAAAAAAAGGGATTATCAACCACCCCTATCCTGTACCAGTGGAACTCGAACTTCCCTCTTGACAAGGCCTTTGTAAGCATCTTGTTCCTCTATTGGAATGTATTGTAGCAACATTGTCCGCCTCTGCACAGAGTCCCACAAATGGTGATACTAGATATCTATATGCTTGGATATATCGTAAAATACAAGATTATCAAAGAGCTTAATGAAACTCTGATTATCACAATAGATCATAGTTAAATCCATCATCTAACCAAACAGTCCCACAAGTATCTTTCTCATCCAAATTGCCTCACATGTTGCTTGACTTGCAACCATGTATTTTTCTTCTGCTGAGCTGAGTGCCATAGATCTTTGCTTCCTGATGTACCAGGAAACAACTGCGGACCCAACATTGAAAATTCCACCTGATGTACTTTTTCGATCGGATGGACTCCTTGCCCAATATGCATCTGTGAAGCCACACAACTTCACTTCCTTTGTCCATTTGTACCATAGTCCAAACTAGGTAGTGCCTCTGAGGTACTGTAAAACATGCTTAACTGCCTTCCAAAATAATTTGTTTGGCCTAACCATATCTTCGCTAAGTTGGTTGAATGCATATGACATATCAAGTCACGTGTTCACAAGCTACATGAATGAACCCACTAATTACCGATAAATGTTACCATCCACTTCCTCACCTGAAGTGGCATCCTCCTTCCTCAAGTTGGTCACTAGAGGTGTCTCCATGGGCTTGCAACTCTCCATGTGGAACTTCTGTAGCATCTCATTTGCATACTTGACTTGAAAGAAATAGTTCCCCACCGCCTTGCCATACTTCCAACCCAAGGAAATAGTGCGTGAGACCCATGTCCTTATTTCAAATTCCCTTGCAAGGCCCTCCTTGCAAGATCTGATCAATTGTTCATCACTCGTTAAAATCAAATCATCAACATATAAGACAATAATAAGCAATTTACCTTCTACCAAGATGTGATAGAGGTTTGCATCCCCTTCACTTTTGGTGAAGCCCAAACCGGTGAAATAGTTATCGAACCTGGTGTACCAAGCACGAGGTGCTTGTTTGAGACCGTACAACACTTGCTTGAGTCTGCACACATGAGACTCCCGATCAAATGTCTCAAAACCTTTTGGTTGCTCGATTTACACCTCCTCCTCAATAACTCCATTGAGGAATGTTGGTTTTACATCCATCCAGTGGATCTTCCACTCCATTTGCGTAGCTAGAGTAATAATTGATCTAATGGATGAGTACCTTGCTACAAGAGCACAAATCTCCTCATAGTCAATTCCCTCAACTTGAGAGTACCCCTTGGCCACAAATCTAGCCTTATACTTCTCTATGTTTTCGTCTGCTGTATGTTTAAACTTGAAGATCAATCTCAAACCTACAAATCATTTATCTGTTTGTCTTGGGACCACTTCCCAAACGCTGTTCTTTACAATGGATTCGTATTCCTTCACCATTGCATCAACCCATACAAGTTGCTCTACTACTTTCTTGAAAGAGGATGGCTCAGTCTCTATAAGTTTGGTCATTAGAGCCATTTAGTTAGTGTACCGATCAGGTGACCTTCTCTGCCTACACAAATTTGAAGGAGCTCCCACATTCTCCCTCACATTCTGTACAAGTCTATCATCCTCCCTGTTCCTTTTCCTGCCTTCTCTGACTGTTTCTCCTTGAGTGGATATCTCCACTCTCTGCTCCTCTACTTGTGGCTACTCCACAACTTCCTAAGGCTCCTCCTCTGGACCTAAAAGCTCCTATTCTAGTGGGATTTGAAGCTCCCTATTAAGAAAGCACCACATCTCTTTCTCCTCATCAAAATTGACATCCCTTCGCACGACTGTAATTCTAAGGGATGGCAAGTACACACGGTAGTTGTGGAGAGTTTTTGTGTAATCCATAAATACCCCAATTCTATAATCGACTCAAGCTTCTTCTTTGATTCTTTGGAGACATGGCAGTAAACAGAGGCTCCAAAAATCCTGAAGTGCGGCACATTCAAATTTTGTTAGGGTCCCACCCTAAACCCCTTATCTATGTAATGGGACCACGTCATAGTTAAGAGTCAATAAAGCCCATATTAATAATTGTAAGTGGTTAATCCGCAATTAATAACGGAACCACAGTTAGTTGCAAATGGGCCGTAGTATTAGATAGATGGTATTAGTAATACCACGGTATTGGCCCGTGGTATTGCATGTACGAGTCATATATAAAGGATAGAGACTCCCTGCGAGGAGCATCGTGTCTTATTTTGTAATCGAGCTCTGCTCTATTGGAGGTTTCCCCCTCGAAGAGGCAAGTGAACATTACTCTCTAAATAAAAAAATCATTGCTATTCTGTGTTCTGGGTATCTTTTCTTCACATATTTTGTGTTTTGGGTATATTTTCTTCGCATATTCTATATTTGGGTATCATTTTCAAGTTAAGAGCATAACACCACCAATATTGCCTAGAACACAGGCTAGATGCTTGGTGTGAGAGTCCATATGTGCATAAAACAAAGGTTAAATTGACAAATAATTGATAGAGCTAGATAATACTACCCAAGAGGGGGAATTGCAAACCAGACTCATATTCACATGAATAAGGGAGAGAATATGAACACAATATATAAAATAATGAGCATCCAAACTAAAGAGTCTTTCCTTGTATTTCTTTTTTAAACTCAATGGAACAATGACACAACTATATGCAAAGAGGAATTGCATAAAAACTCACATTTGAATTGAAAGGGAGAGAATAGGGGCATAAATGTTACACTAAGGAGCATCCAAACTAAAGGGATTACCCTTGTTGCTCTTTCTAAAACTAGAATTGAATAAATCCATATCAATTTTGAACTTAAAATCTCAAATGACCCGAAAATAGAAATAACTAGAGTAGAGGTAAAGAGGGATATAACAGAGGAAGATGGAGGTCATGTTTACCTTGATCCCATCGCCTTCACACTTCCCCAATCATGATCAAAACAACCACATCACCCATACCATCAAGAAACCAATCTAGAATAAGCCTAGCTAGCCATGTGGTGTGCATAAATCTAAAACGATTGTAGAGGATAAGATACTTTAAGACCAAACCAAGTGGAATGACCTAGACCTCTAGATTCCTTATCCTTAAAATCCCCCTCCCCATTGATTCAACCTTAACTATGATATTATTTCCAGCCTCCAAAACATCCAATTCATCATCAACATGAATTAATCTCCTCTACACTGAGATTTCTCATCCAACTCCCTTGAAATCCTTAACATTCAACTCATGTGGTGGATGGTTATAGTTTTCAATGTGGTTACATGCCACTTGGATGTGGTTGCAATGCAATGTTCCACTTGAATCCATTTTTTAATTCCTTGGACTTAGATTATTGGTCCACTTACATACCATTACAAACATATAGAAGGGAAAGGAATTGGGGTTAAGCTTAGAACCCCATCCACTTGAAATTTTCATTTTCCTCATTGATGAGGAGGTTTGCCTTCTTTTTGTTGTGCCTATGGATATGAATAAATGATTTGGAGTGAAATCTTCCTAGCATATGATAGATCCTTTTTATAATAGCTTGGAGTTTGATGTCAAACAGGAGAGATCTATTGATGATGTGGTGTGAAAAAATGATAAGAGTCACCAATGATAATCGAATCTTGAATGTTTCTCTTTTTGGCTTGTGAAGGACCCTTCAAAAGAGCATAGGCTTCTGGTTGGTTGTTTGTGGTGATTCCTAGACCCCGGGAGAAGAGGTATTCTGATTGATCATCATGGTGATATATCACCCCCTCACCCTTGCTTCTACCACCCATGGATAATTTTCAGTCATGCCACCAAACCACAATATATGATGCTTTTTTTCATTTTCCATTTATCAAAATTAACTTCTAGCTATTTATCAAATTTAACTTCTAATATTCTAGGATTCTAGCTGGATAGAGAAGCAAAGGATGAAGGATTACTGATGAACCCTAGAAATGGGTAATCATATGGGCTCAATTTGCCTCTTAATTCAACTTAATCCACCATTCTCATTAGTTTATTGCATTTTTTTATTATATTTATGCTAATAGAGTGAATTGGGTTAGTCATTTTTCCATGTAGTCTAATGTGTGCTTTATGCATATTTTCTGGTCAATTTTGGACAAAATCAAAGGATTTATGAGAAAATGGCATCAAATATTCGAGGAAAATAGGGAATAGGATTTGTAGGGGGGTGTCTCCTTCATTTATGACCCCTTTCCTCGAAGCCTCCATTAGCAACTCGGAGCATAAGCAACCACATTGATGCATCCAAGGGGAAGCCGAGCAAGTAAAAAAGGATTGCTATTTATCTCCTGTTCTAGGAAGCCGAGCTCCTTGATTTTGGGAAGGTTGTTGGGGGACTCCATTTGTACAAATGAGGGGGCTTAGA
Source organism: Pinus taeda (assembly GCA_000404065.3). Lineage (NCBI taxonomy): Eukaryota > Viridiplantae > Streptophyta > Pinopsida > Pinales > Pinaceae > Pinus > Pinus taeda. The sequence goes on along the minus strand of APFE030915047.1, from coordinate 46,756 downwards.
GCCTCAGTAGGTTAGCTAGTCATTAGTATAATTTTCACACTTTTGTGCAACCCTTGTTTAGCTCATTTTCGAGCTTCCTTTTTTAGAACAGTTTATGTAATTTGACTTTTTATTTTGATAATGGAGATGAAACATTTTCTTAGCCAGCACTGATTTCTTTCAAAGGGTTGAAGCTCTTGGGTTAGGGCCCAACCCAAGCTACCCAACACCTCTTTCTTTGTACTTATATGTTTTTGCTTCAGTTCATGATTTAATTTATGTTACATAGATTCATTTTACTTTGTTTAGATTAGGTTGCTTTTGATGGTTTGCATAACTGTTTTTGTTTTAGTTGCTCAAGTAGGTTAATGCAGTGATAGACTAAGATTCTAAAAGGCCAAAAACAGGCCCTAATCTCCTTTCTCCCTTTCTAGGACTACGATTCGATGTCAAGGTACTACTACTACCACCAAAAACACAGTTTTGCTCTCTCATGCAATTTTTAGTGTGATGACTTGATTTGGAAAGATTAATGTATTGCTTCAGATTCAGTTGCCTAGATCATTTCCTATTCTTTTACAATAGATCTCTTTGCATTCTTTTTTGTTCAAAGGTCACTATTCAACATTTTTTGTTTGTAGGTCAAAACTCAGGTCAAGCTAGAGAAAGTTTTGTTTTCATGGTATAATTAGTCCTTTCTTTGATCAGTTTTCGTAAGTAGATGTGTAGATCTCTTGCAGGGCACCTCAGCTCACCATACATCCATAAAGCAGTCAGCATCAACTCACTTTTCATAGATTTCCCAAGTCATTCACAACATTTCACCAATCTACCCTAATTTATGCATTTTTCTCCATAAGCTTCCCTCTTGCCATTTGAACAAATCCAACCATCATGTTCCCTCTTGATCTTCCTTGAAAATCTCTATACACCTCGACACCTTCATCTAGACTTCAGTTACCCTTTCCCATCATTATTCCACCTTCCAAACCTCCAAAAATAGCTCTCGGCCTCCTCCTGTAGATCCTCCTATAGATCCTCCTGTAGATCCCCTGCAGCCTCCTGTAGAATTTCCTACGAATGATTTTTCGAAGTCTGATTGCAAGGGAAGTCTTATGAAGGGTACTAGGGGCTTCTTAGGACCTCTCCAAACCTTCCTCCACCTCTGCAAAAACTAAATCCATCCTCCATCTCCACCAAACCTTCGCCACAATCACAATCCGATAAATTACAAGCATAATAATTTCACATAACAACACTCAAAAAATACAAAAAGGTGTTCTTTTCTTATTTTCTTTCAGAAGTAGTTTAAATAGATGTAATTCACCTTCCTAGTAGTCAATGGAATTCATCTCATCAGTTTCTATCTCTTTTTAAGCAAAAGTAGGGTTAGTTAGATAAATTAGGGTTTGCTAGGGTTTGCGTTACATTTCAGTCTTCCTTCTCTTTCTACAAATAGAATAGCCTCTGTAGAGTTAGCTTTCTTTCATCATGGTTAAAAGATTCTTCTGGAAATTCATAAAAGCTAGCTTGAGCTCCTAGTGATCTTGCGCTAGCTGACCAAGTGACAGTCTACAGTAAAAGCTAGTACTTGTGCATACAACACCATCACTTCCAAGTTTGTTACGAACTACCGGGTTGATAAAAGTAAAGTAGGAAGCCCCAGGAGTTGCAGCATTATTGCTACAATACTGGTGCTCACCACTTTTTGGTGCCATTGCCGGGGAAGCGTCAGAGTATTTTGTGATTACTGCTTTCTTCTATTTTTTACTGCAACATTCTGCTAAGTAGTTTATTTCAACAAAAGTAGAGTAGTTGTTTCTTTCAGTTTCTACATTTCCTTGCTTTCATTTCAATTCTGCAATTTCCATTTTAGCAAAAGTAGATTAGTCATTTCCTTTCTTTCATTTCAATTCTGCAATTTCCATTTCAGCAAAAGTAGATTAGTCATTTCCTTGCTTTCATTTCAATTCTACAATTTCATTTCAACAAGTTCATCTCAGTTAGTTGCAATTTGTTTGTTCAATCAATTTCATTTTTGCAGGTACAAGCAGAAAAAACAAAAATCACCCAAAAAGAGATTTCCTTTCATGCCTCATAGGAACAGAGGTAATTTAGGGAAATTCCTACCCAACACCCCCACCACATCACAAAGTCACCCTTCTCTCTTCTTCGGCAACAGTGGTCCAGAAGAACTTATAGGTGAACAACCAAAGATATACGAAGATCCTATAACAGAAGAAGAGGAAGAAACCATCCCTCCTAAGACCATGGCTGAAAACAAAAATGTTAGTGGGAATGGGGAAAGAGTAGAGGGTACATTTCCCATCTGAGAGACCAATGGGGACACTAAAATGAAGAACATAAGTCCTTCAACCTTACCTCACTTCAATGGGTTGACTACCAAAGATCCTGATACCTTTTTGTTAGAATTTGTTGTTATCTGTTGAACCTATGGCTATGTAGAGATGAGCAAAAGTTGAGACTACGTCCTTCTACCCTCAAGGATACAACATTGCGCTGGTTCATGGGGTTAATTGGCAACAGCATCACAACTTGGGCTCAAAAGTAGCAAGCCTTTAATAAAAAATACCGAGACTACTATAGGTCAAAGGATACCAAGGAAGAAATATTCCGAATGACCACGGGAAGCAATGAATCCTTGGAAGATTATGAAGAGAGGTTTTAGCTCAGTTATAAAAGGGCCAAGTGCACACTTGACCCCAAATCTTTGAAGTTGGTCCTACTCAGAGAAGTCCCGGAAGACCTTCTAGATACCCTCCATTTGCTAGCTGGGGGGGACATCTACCAACTACCTTATGAAGACATAAAGACTATGTTTAGAAACCATTCTAGGGTAGTCAGAAAGAGAGGTAGTGGAAGTCAACCCCTAGCCAGTACATCCTCATCCAGTTCATCCCTTAGAGTTGAATTTGGGAATCTACTAGAAGGTTTCAAGAGCAAGATGATGTAGACTCTTGCCATGCAAACGTATAACTTACACATCAAAAGGAAATAAGAAGAAGCAGAAAGGGCTTTGGCCATTTTTTGTCCTAGGTGCACCATAAGGCATCCTAGGAACGAATGTTCATTGAACTCTATAAAAGTGTGTTCATTCTTTGAAGAAGACCATTCTACGAATCAGTGCCCTTCCTTGCCCAGACTTAAAGATGCATAACAGGGGGTTGAAGGAGCCACTGAACCACTCTATTTCATGAACCAAAGGAGGCCACATGGACCCACACCTTACTAGCAGGGAATGCAAGGGGCATCCCAGACATATTACAACCCCAATCAAGCCACTTCCATGCCTTCTTAGGGTCCCCCTGCTCATCCTTCCTAGTCCACACCCCCTCCTTGGTCATATCCATCTCAATACCATGCTCAACCAGCTGTTCATTCATTTCACTCTTATGCTCAGCCACAACCTCATTGGAATGCACCTCATCAGGGGTGGAGGCCCCAGTACAACTCTCCTCTTGCTCTTTTTCCTCCACCACCTTCTTAACCACAACCATTGCCTCCTGCTCCACCAAGGCAACCCCAAATACCTTCTCAACCAAACCCGAACCCGAATAACAGATATGACCATCAAGTATATAGTGGGGAACCATCATTCCCGACCTATGTTGTGGAGATTCAGGAGATGAACCTATGATCTAGGAAGGTTCTCCCAGATAACCAACCTCCCCCTAAGGAGGATGAGGAAGAAAAAGAGGAAAGTGAACCAAAAGCCATTCCACCCTTTCCTGAGAGATTATCTGGAACAACACAACCTACCTCAGAAGAAACTAAACTTCTGGGAGAATTGAAACAATTATGTGTAAAGTTACCACTTCTCCAAGCCATAAAGGATGTGGCTATATACAACAAGATGATCAAGGAGAAGTTCTTCAGGCATCCAAGCAGGCGCAGGAGAGATGTCCCAACTATCAATGTCATAGGACAACTGTCTGACCTGATGTTGGGGTAGGTAATCTGTCGAAATATTTAGAACCTGGAAGCCCTGTAGTCAATGTCCACATCAATGGCACCATAATCCCCCATACCCTAATTGATCTAGGGGTTGCCATTAATGTGATGACCAATGACACTATGCTCAAGCTCAACCTTCAGGGCTCCCTGAGAAAGACCACAACAGTACTACAGTTAGCAGACCACTCCACCATGACCCCTGAAGGGATTGTGGAAGATGTAATGGTATCCATCAATTCTTGGGAGTACCCTGTTGATTTCCTGGTTCTCCAACAAAAGGCAAAGCTCACTGGGTATCCCCTCATCTTGGGAAGAACCTGGTTGGCTACTGTAGATGCCTACATCAATTGTCGAGTTGGGAACATGACAATCAAGAATGGGCATATGTCCAAGCATATAGTCTTATATCCTCCTGCCCAACCTTTTTTAGAACATGATTTACCTTTCTAGTTGGAGGAGGAAGATGAGGATGAAGTCTATTTCACACCACCATGTGCAGTGGAAGCTACCATGGGGGGAAACCACAAACTAAGGATGATCTTATTGAAAACTTGATTCAGAATCCACCCCCCAGTGTGTTGCCATTAGAAGAGCTAGTGGAAGAAACCCAAGCCAATCCTTTAGTTGATCTCTGTGTGGCTGACCCAACCTCTCTCTGAGTTAAGAATATGGAATTCGGCCTAGAAAGAACCTTGAAAATCAACTCATCCCTATCCACCTCTCAGGAGAAACAACTGTGTAGCTTATTAAGAAACCACTTGGATGCTTTTGCTTGGAGATATAAGGAGATGAAGGGAGTGCACCCTTCAGTCTATACTCATCATGTTTACATTAAGGAAGATTGCAAACCAGTCAGGCAGCCTCAAAGGAGGATGAATCTAGCTCTTAAGGACATTGTCAAAGAAGAACCGCAAAAGCTAATGGATGCAGGATTCATCTACCCCATTTCTGACAGTGAATGGGTCTCTCCTTTGGTGCTAGTGCCAAAGAAAAATGGGAAGTGGAGAATCTATGTCGATTATAAAGAACTAAACAAGGCCACTAAGAAGGACCATTTTCCTTTTCCTTTCATAGATCAAGTGTTAGATGGCCTGGCAGGGAAGAAGTTTTTCTCCTTCCTAGATGGGTTTAGCAGGTACAAGTAGATCCAAATCAGCCTGGAAGACCAAGATAAGACCACTTTCACTTGTCCTTGGAGTACCTTTGCATATCAGGTCCTTCCTTTTGGATTATGCAATGCTCCAGCCACTTTCCAGAGAGCAGTATTGAGTATATTTGCTGAACTAGTTCATGATGCAGTGGAAATCTATATGGATGACTTTACCCTTTATGGTTCTAACTTCCAAGAAGTTTTGTCTAACCTAGGAAAAGTTTTGGACAAGTTTATTTAAATGAACCTGTCCCTCGGTCCTGAAAAATGTGAATTCCTGATTACTCAAGGGACCGTACTAGGTCATGAAATCTCTCAGCAAGGATTACAGGTGGACCCCAACAAAATTGCCATCATCCAAAGGGTCCCATCTCCTCAAAAGGTAAGAGATGTTCGAAGTTTCCTAGGCTTAGCAGGGTATTATAGAAGATTCATTAAGGATTTCAGTAAGCTAGCCTCTCCATTGTTTGGTCCTTTGGGGAGAGATGCTAAGTTCATATGCACTAACAACTGTCAAGAAGCTCTGGGTACCTTGAAAAGTAAACTGGTGACTGCCCCAATTTTGAGAGGTCCAAACTGGACCTTACCTTTCCACATTCATACAGATGCCTTGAACAAAGCGATAGGATAAGCCTTAGGGAAAGTTGATGAGAAGCTACCTTATGCCATATATTTTGTAAGTAAAAACTTTTCGAAGGAAGAATTAAACTACACTGTAACCGAAAAGGAGCTCCTAGTTGTAGTCCATTCCCTAAATAAATTCAGACACTACATCACCAGCTATCAAACATTTGTACACATTAATCATGCTAAAATTAGGTATTTAATGAACAAACTAGATGTAAATGCACATTATTAGATGGTTTCTTTTATTGCAGTAATTTAATTTGACCATTGTTGATAAGCGGGGTAAGGAAAATGTTGTTGCTGATTTTTTGTCTAGAATAGATCTACCTATAGGTGAAGAAGGAATGGTGGATGATCAAATTCCAGATGAACACCTATTTTCTATCTCAATACTCTTTCCATAGTTTGCTGATATAGCAAATTACTTGGTTTCCGCACAGTTCCCACCACACCTATCCTCAAAAGAGAAGAGCAACATCATGAGGAAAAGTGCCCCTTTCACTTGGATTGGGGGCAATCTCTTCAAACTTGGCCTAGATTAGGTTTTGAGAAGATGTTTCAGGGAGGAGGAAGTTTTTGACATTCTCCTGACCTATCATGATGGGCCCTTTGGGGGCCATTTTGCAGCAAAGAGGACTGCCTTCAAAATTATGCAAGCAAGTTACTATTGGCCCACTCTTCATCAAGATGTAAGGCGATATATAAGCCAATGTGACTGGTGTCAAAGGATGGGGAAACATACTCCAAGGGATGAGATGCCTCTGCAACCTCAAGTGACTTTCGAGCCATTTGAGAAGTGGGGCATGGACTATGTGGGTCCTGTCAACCCTCCTTCAAAGCAGAAATATTACATCATCATGTGCATTGGTTATCTGACAAAATGGGTAGAAACAAAGGTAGTCAAGCCAGCAACAGAAGAAAAAGTAGCTGAGTTTTTAAGAGAGAATATATTCTATAAGTTTGGATATCCAAGAGAATTTGTCACAAATCAATAGAGTCAGTTTACCTCCAATCTGATTGAAGACCTACTCACACATCACAAAATTAAGTACAGAACTTCCACCCCTTACCCTCTGCAAGCAAATGGATAGGTGGAAGTCACTAACAGAGCTTTGGAAGGGATTTTAACCATGGTAGTGAGCAGCATCAGAAAAGATTGGGCAGATCGATTGGTTGAGGCCACTTGGGCCTATAACACCACTTGGAAGACCACCACAAGGTTCACACCCTATGATTTGGTCTATGGGAAGAAGGCTTTACTGTCAATAGAATTTGAATATAACACCCTACGGATGGCAGCTCGGCTGGACTTAGATCTCAGCCATGAATAAAAGGAAAGGTTACTCCAACTAAATGGATTGGATAAATAAAGATTGCAGGCCCTTCTCCACTCAAGGGTAGTCCAATTTCAAAGGAAAATATGGCATGACAGACACCTCAAAGAGAAACAATTCCAGGAAGGAGATTGGGCGCTACTGTATGATTCAAGGTATAAAAATTTCAAGGGCAAACATAGGACAAGATGGATGAGACTGTACACAGTAGAAAGGTGCAATGACAATGGTTCAGTTCTGATCAGGACCATCGATGAAGAAGCCATCCCCATGCTTGTCAATGGGAATAGGTTGAAAATCTACAGTGAGCCCCTCTCCAAGCAAGAATTCATTGAGAATCCGAGTAAAAAAATATTGGTAGTGGAGCAAGTCTCTGCCTCCACTCCACCCACACCCTAAAAAAAAAAAAAAAAAAAAACAAAAAGAAAAATGAGGAGAACAAAAGATCCCTGGGTGAAAACCTCCCCTTGGAGGTGCCCAGGGTAGGCAGTGAGGGTGAAAACCTCTTGGAGGCGCCCTAACTGCCTCTAAAAAAAAAAAAAAAACAGGAACAGAAAAATTAACTTCTTTTGAATGCATTGCAAATTGCAAGAGGGCCACATAAGAAAATGGGACATGGCCTAGCCGAATACACCTCTGATAGACCATTTCTCCATCACTATTGTCTTTTCCTAGTCCTTGGTCTCACTTGTTTTGGAAAACTATGTATCCTACAGGAGGCTCTATGCATTCTACAGGAGGCTCCTGTAGAAATCACAGAGAGCTCAAAATCAAGTCAAGAAAAGGATCAAAGGGCTAAAAAATTGTCCAGAAGACCTGTGGACCCCCCTACCATCGTTCATCCTCCTAACTCTCCATTCCATACCTACACCACTGCATTTACACTCACTTCTTTCTTCCCTACACAGAAAACACAGAAATCATGTTTCTTTTGTTTTTTGAAAAATGAAGAATAAACAAGCAACATCCTTAACTTAAATCTTACCTAGTGCATACCAATTGCTTTTCCTTGACTGACAAAACCTTCCTCAACTACCTCTCTAGTCCCTGCTCAAGCCTTAGCCAAAAATTTTATAGAGAAAAGCAACTACATGAAATCTTGCATGATTCCTGTAGCAGTTGATCCCCTTAAAAATCGAGCTCCAGAGGCAAGGTCAGTGTAGCCATAGATGTATAAAATGCACAAGGAGCCTGGTCCTGATTGAAGATCACCAGTATGAGGTAGCTGAGCCACCAATTCAAAAGCCACTGGCACTAGTAGTAGAAATCCATGGATAGAACGCCAAAGTCTGAGCATGCAACAACACGGTAGCACACAATTCTCAACTAACAAGTAAGTGACTAAACTCGTTCCTCTATTGCATGGTTATAATTTAAAACCTGCATGGACAAGTGAGATGGTTGTGATTAAACGAGATCGATGGCCAGTTAACTGGCCACACTCGTCCAGTTCAAACAACTCTCAGTGGGTGAAATCAACATGTGTGTTCAGTCAACTCGGAAAAATCTCAAAATAGGTAGTGGCAGAATCTAATGGGAATGATTGAAATAATTGCGGCAGGTGACATAAAATTTTCATCATGACACTGAAGTAGGGACCAACGGTCCGAATGAGGGTAACGTACCCTTCCTGCAACCTCACCTTGTCACCACAGAATGCTCCTGCAAGCTTAAGTATGCTATAGTCGACCGCCTTCACCACCTTTGTTCTCGTTTGTGTCGACGAGCTCTCGACTGTAGCCACCTACCTACCACCTCCAGAGCCTTGAAAAAGTCACTCTCTATCAGTTTTAGAACCCTTCTACTTATCAAACTCTAAAGGAGCAAAAACACAGCCCTACAAGAGCCTTTCTATAGGAAGGCCAGTGAGCAGCACCGCAAAGGAAAACTCAGGATTTCACGACAAATTCGGGCTAAGAAAGGTAGGCTCAGTAAAACCCACTCTACATTTCCATATATATACAAAAGGTGGTGTGATTCCAAGCGAAGTATTGAGTTGAAAAGGGAAGGAAAGTGAGAACAAAGACTGCCTGTGTTTTTAAAAAAATATATATAGAGTTTCTCCATTTGCTCTTTGCACTGAAAGACTATCTCCTTCTCCTCCATGTTATTCTCCTATGTAAATAAAGGATACCACTCTAGAAAATCAAGCTTGCAAAGAGTGAACTTGCATTGGATATTTTCTTATTTTGAAAAAGGAAAAAACACAATTCTGTATGTTCTCTGTTTTTTAAGATAATGTTTCCCTCGAAAAGACAGAGAAGTAATGTGAGTCTAGAGAACCGATTTTGGAAGGAAGGAAAGTTGAAATTTGTTTAAAAAAAAAAGAATAGAAAAACTCTCCTTGTTTCTTGAAAGAAAACCTCAGCTGTTCCTCTGTTTTCAGAATTGAAACTTGTTGCCTCCCTCTTCAACTGAGATATTCCAGCAGAATTTGAAACATCATGACAGGGGGTTTTATGAGGAAGGAGCCTCTGAATTCAACTAAGCTGCATGAACATCCAGAAGTGGTAGCCCTCTTCACTAGAGCAAATTGGATGCTTTTCCTTCAAAAGTTGCATGGGTATGATTATGAAGTCACAGAGGAATTTATATTGTCTTTAAAACCTCACTCAAAAACCCATGCCACTGTCAGTCTCAGGGGTTTGACTATAGCAATCACCCCAGAGTTCATCAACAAGATTACAAGTCTCCCACTTGGACTACCCTGGAGCAAGGAAGAAAATCCACTGGGTCAAGTTGCCAAGAAGACCTTTTTCCAGCCTAATGAACATCCTATGGAGGACAAGAATGGCATCAGGAGAACAAGTATATCTTACCCATGGGCTGAGGTCAATTATCAGATTATGGAATACATCTCCTGTGAGGGAAGATACAACATAGTTTATGGGTACCATTTCAGACTGTTACATGAATTCAAATATGGCATGGACCTTCCTACATCCAAAAAACTCAGTATTCCATACTTTCTCCTGCAATCCTTAATAGAATATAGCACCAAATTGAAGGCAGGGGTTCCAAACCAATTGGCTCATCATGGGCTAGTTAAATTGCTGGTGGAGGATACCCTCCACACTTTCACAATCCCCATAGCCTGGGATATTTTCAGAAACATGACTAAAGAGGATGATATAAAAACTCTCACCTATAACCTTAGTCCGTTTGAAAGCGAAGAGGAAGAACAAAAAGGAGAAGCTGAGAAGGGAATCCATGAAGAAGAAAAGAACACTCAAATGGAAGAAGAAGAACCCCACACAGAAAAAGAAGGAAACCAGATAAAAAAAGGGAAACATGACACCACCAAAGATGAACCTAAAGCAGAGAAGAAGAAAGAATCAAAAGCAGAAAAGGGTGAAACCACAACAGAGAAAAAGAAGAGGCCAAGAAATGAAAGGAAGAAGCCTAAGATAGTTCAGAAAAAAGGTTGCCATAGGAAAAGCAAAAGCTAAGCAAGTAGAGGAGAAAACAAAATCAGAAACAACAAAAGCAAAACCAACAAAAACAGGAAAAACAACAAATGAAGAAGAAGAAGCAAAGCAGGAAGAATTGCCTCCCGAGACACTAGCAAGAGAGGCAGCAGCTGTTCTTGTTGCACTTAATACTCCAGCCAAGCCCAAAGGAAAAAGGAAGAGACAACCATCTATGTACTTCAAGGCTCGAAAGAGCACCAGAATAAAGATGGGGAAGCCTCAGCCACCTTCAAAGGAGCCCATCGTCATTGAAGATGTCCCTACTACAAAAGAGGAGGAATCTTCATCCAAAACCCCCATTACCTATGAAAGGGGCAGCCCTAGAGCTTCTAATTGGAAAGAAAGGATCAAACTTATGGACTCTAAAACAGTCCTACAGGAGGTGCAGACTACTCTACAAGAGACATTGACAAAGCTTCAAGAGACTGAGAATCTTGAAAATAAGGCAGAAGGACAGACCCAGGAGAAAGATAAGGAAAAAGAGATACCAGAGCCTAACCCTCAGCCTAATTTAGGCTCTTATTACAACCTTCTAGAAGAATCATCCCACAAAAGTTTGCAGTCCCTCTTTTCTTTGAGCTGGAAAAGGAAAGAGTAAGGACCCATACATGGATGCAGATTGCAAAATCAAAAGGGGTGGAAGACATCGAGCACATGGAAGACAAATTGAGAAAAATGGGCAAAGAATTGAGCATGGTCAGGCATACAGAAGGCACCAAAAGAGCTCAATTGGAGGCAGAAAATGAAATGTTAAAAAAGAAGCTGCAAGAAAGGGAACCACAGGTAGAAAATGAGTTGTTAATCTTAAAAGGACATCAAAAGGAAAAGGAACCCCAGGCAGAAGGTGAGATATTAATAAAATAGCAACAAGAAATGGAACCCCCGGCAAAAAATGAGGTATTAATCTTAAGAAGGAAACTATAGGAAAGGGAATCCCAATTAGCTTGCATGGCCAGCTGGCCTATGGAAGCACTATAGTGTAGGCAGCCAGCTAAATCATATGCAGTGTACCTCAAGGATCAGTGGCTCCAATTTCAAATCAAGACTCTGGCCTAGAGAGGCACCATACCTTTTCAGGATTATGGAAAATTCATGGATCTATGTGATCATAGTTCAACTGAGGAAAAAGTGAAGCTGGCAGAGTTTTACTTACACAACATGGCCCTTACTGATATGAACCTATGGGATCCCAATGCTATGTTAGGAGACTTGCAGCTGATGGACATGGCATCTTGGATGAGCCATGAAGAGAAAAGGGCAACAGAAATCTAGAAAATGATGGCAAAAGAGCTGAATGAACCTCTGATGATTAGAGTTGAGCTAGCAAACCCCATGGATCTCATCTATGCCCACCAACACCTTGAAACTAATCCTCAAAGTGTCCCCAAATATGTTGATGAGCAGGCCCAAGCTATTGCACATTTTGAGGACATGGAGAGATTGTTTGGAGATGACTGCATTCATGCCTACATGAGAAGGTGGAAAAAATTGCCACACAGCCTACAGATCAGGGAGTATCACTCCCCAAACAGGATGAGGGGAGGCATGAGGAGAGTGCCACTGTATAAGAACTCTATGCAAAGCTTGAAGACCAATTGGATTGGCCTCAAATTCAGTCCTCCACTGCTACTAGGACTGCTCGAATGAGTAAAAGAGGAGGAAGAACAGAAACAGTGGGAAGAGGTGGATAGAGAGGCAGGATTCCATGACAAATAGGAAGACATCACATTAGAAGCATGGGACCTTAGGGAATCTATCATAGCCATCAAGGATGAAGAGTTAGACTAGTTGCTCAGAGGATGAGCAACCCATTCAGTAGAGGGGTGGTGATGAGCCCCAGAAATGGGTAATTATATGGGCTCATTTGGCCTCTTAGTTCCACTTAATCCACCATTCTCATTAATTTATTGCATGCTTTTGATTATATTTATGCTAATAGAGTGAATTGGGTTAGTCATTTTGCAATCTAGTCTAATATGTGCTCTATGCAGATTTTTTTGTCAATTTTGAACAAAGTCAAAGGATTTATGAGCAAATGGCAGCAAATATTCGAGGAAAACATGGAAGAGGATTTGTAGGGGGGTGTCCCCTTCATTTATGACCCCTTTCCTCGAATCCTCCATCAGCAACTCGGAGCACAAGCAACCACATTGACGCATCCAAGGGGCTGCCAAGCAAGTAAAGAAGGATTGTTGTTTATCTCCAATTCTGGGAAGCCAAGCTCCTTGATTTTAGGAAGGCTGTTGGGGGACACCATTTGTATAAATAAGGGGGCTTAGAGCCTTAGTAGGTTAGCCGATAATTAGTATAATTTTCGCACTTTTGTGCAGCACTTGTTCAGCTCATTTTCGAGCTTCCTTTTTTAGAACAATTTATGTAATGTGACTTTTTATTTTGATAATGGAGATGAAACATTTTCTGAGCCAACACTGATTTCTTTCATAGGGATGAATCTCTTGGGTTAGGGGCCAACCCAAGCTACCCAGCACCTCTTGCTTTGTACTTATATGTTTTTGCTTCAGTTCATGAGTTAATTTCTATTACATAGATTCATTTTACTTTGTTTAGATTAGGTTGCTTTTGATGGTTTGCATAGTTGTTTTTGTTTCAGTTGTTCAAGTAGGTTAATGTAGTGACAGACTAAGATTCAAAAAGGCCAACAATAGGCCCTGATCTCCTTTCTCTCTTTCTGGGACTATGATTCGAGGTCAAGGTACTACTGCTGCCACCAAAAACATAGTTTTGCTCTCCCATGCAATTTCTAGTGTGGTGACTTGATTTGGAAAGATTAATGTATTGCTTCAGATTCAATTGCCTAGATCATTTCTTGTTCTTTTACAATAGATCTCTTTGCATTCTTTTCTATTCAAAGGTCACTGTTAAGCATTTTCTGTTTGTAGGTCAAAAATCAGGTCAAGCTAGAGAAAGTTCTGTTTTCATGGTATAGTTAGTCCTTTCTTTGATCAGTTTTCGTAAGTAGATGTGCAGATCTCTTGCAGGGCACCTCAACTCACCATACATCTATAAAGCAGCCAGCATCAGCTCACTTCTCACAGATTTCCCAAGTCATTCACAACATTTCACCAATCTGCCCTAATTTCTGCATTTTTCTCCATAATCTTCCCTCTTGCCATTTAAACAAATCCAACCATCATGTTCCCTCTTAATCTTCCTTGACAAGCTCCATACACCTCAACACCTTCATATAGCCTTCAGTTACACTTTCCCATCATTTTTCCACCTTCAAAACATCCAAAAATAGCTCTCGGCCTCCTCCTGTAGATCCCCTGCAGCCTCCTGTAGAATTTCCTGTGAGTGACTTTTCGAAGTCTGATTGCAATGGAAGTCTTTAGAAGGGTACTAGGGGCTTCTTAGGACCTCTCCACAACTTCCTCCACCTCTGCAGAAACCAAATCCATCCTCCATCACCACCAAACCTCTACCACAATCACAATTCGATAAATTACAAGCATAATAATTACACATAAAAACACTCAAAAAATAATAAAAGATGCTCTTTTCTTATTTTCTTTCAGAAGTAGTTTAAATAGATGTAATTCACCTTCCTAGTAATCAATGGAATTCATCTCTGTTGAAATTTGGTACCGGAGGATAGGTGGTTCCCTTAGGCTTTGATCTTCGGCCTAGGGAAAAGTGTCCAAAATATTTTAATTTTTCTCCTAAAGTGACTTTATAATTTTTATAAAGTTAAAATCTAATCTAATTTAAAAGTGACTTTAAGTGATAAAGTTACTAAGTCTAATTTTAAAGTGACTTTTATAAAGTCAATGAAAAATTAGAAAGGAAAAGTGACTTTGGAAATAAATGACTAAGTGGGTCTTTATTAAAGTGGGGTGAATTAAAAAAAAGAAAGTGAGATTTAAATGTGCATTTAATCTCTGCCATTGATCTAAATCTATTTCAGCCATTGGATTTAGGGATCACCCAAAAGTCACTTGGATCACCCAAAAGTCATTTGGAGTTATATTAAGGGAGGAAAAGAAGGAAAAGATCACATTCGATTCAATTCTTTCATGAGCAGATTGAGAGAATGAGAGCAAGAGAGAAAGGGAGATTTCTGGACAGTGAGCTACGGAGTATCAGCAGCGGAGTTTCAACAGTGGAGTAACAACAGCGAAGTTTCAGCAGGGCAGTTTTTCAGCAAGGCTGAGATAAGTTGTAAAAGTTTGCTTGCTGATTTTTGCTAAATATTTTCTTGTTGTAAAAAGGCATTTTCCAGAAATAAAGAAGAGCTCTCAAACTGGTTTTCCCCAAGAGTTGTAGGGGGTTTTTCCAGGGTCACATTGACCAAAAATATCAGTGTTTTAATGTGTTTTAATGGCTGTTTATTACTGCTGATTTTTATTTCTGCAATTTCCAGCATTCTGTAAAATTTCCAGAATTTGTGTTTTCAGCAAATTTATTTTTTTTTCAGCTTGTTGAATGTATGGTTATGGGAAAGGGCATTTAACTACATGGGAGAAATAAGGAGAAACTGAAAACCGGGGTGGGAAAACAGAAATTTTTACATGGTATTAGAGCTTGAGTGCTGAAGGGCAGTTTGGGACAGTAGCTGCTGATTTTTTTCACTCAGAAAATTCCAGCAAGCTGATTTTTCATAAACAACAGGTTTTATCTTTACTACAACAATGCTATTTTTCAGTTTTAGGACAGCAGGATGTCATTTGGATTGAGGGTGGAGGATAGGTTGGATGGGCATACAAATTACAGCGTTTGGAAGGAGAGAATGCAGAGTATCTTTGAGGAGGCAGAAGTCTGGGATATCATGGTGCATACCACACAAACCCCTATTGTTGTGCCTACTGATGCTACTCAGTTGGCTGCTTATAATAAAAAGAACAACAAGGAGAAGAGATTGATTCTAGATGGAATCAAAGACCATTGCATTCCTCATGTGAGAGGAAAAAATAATGCCCATGAGATGTGGACAGCATTGTTCAATCTCTACTAGAGTACCAATGAGAACCGGAAAATGGTTCTGAAGGAGAAACTGAAAAACATTAAGATGGGCAATGATAGTGCAGCTGGATATCTAACTAAGATTACTAATGTGAGAGATGAGTTGGCAACAATTGGAGAGGCCATTCCACCCACTGAATTGGTGCGGATTGCGGTAAATGGCCTCCCCCGTTCATGGATGAACTTTGCTGATGGGGTTTGTGCTCGTGAGATCCTTCCCACATTGGAGAGGTTTTGGGATGATTGCATTCATCAGGAGGATCAAGAGGATCTGGAGGTACATCTATAAGGATGTCAGGTCCGTCAGTGAGCAGTGGCTCATTGAGCCAAAGGGGTGGTGCTCCGAACAGGTCACAGAGCAGTTCACTAGAGATTCCACTGATGGACAGTTCACACGGTACCTCAGCTTCTACAGGTTCAGGTGCAGGCAGGAGGACAACAGACAGACAGTCAGGAGTTCAGGCTACTGATGGTGA